>VWYP01020617.1:39387-54604 GCA_013400435.1 Pycnonotus jocosus | reverse complement strand
AAAAAAAAAAAAAGGGAGAATTTGTGTTTCAGAGTCATCTTTATCTTACAAAGCAAATGGATCACTCTGCACTGGCCCCAAAGCTGCTAACACCTATACTGCAATTTGACCATATTGAAATGAAGAAAATGTTTGCCTTTTGCTTTTGCCAACAACCTGTGATTTAAAGAGAAAAGGCACTACGGGACAAGAAAAACCAACCAAACAAAAGCAGCAAGAAACTACATAAAGCAGGTCCGATCTTCCTTGACCATCTTTCCTTTCTAGAGATAGAAATTTCCATCATCATAGCAATGTAGGACCTCCCAGCAATATATTGCATATTCCCTCTTGAGCTGCTGAAAAAAATGCCATATACAGAAAAGCCACCTTTGTAGAAAAGTGTAAACATGCCACTCTGTCCACATGAGCACTTTGATGCTTTATACTGGCCACAGCTTACTTTGTCTGTTCATATATTGTGTAATATTGACTGGGTCTACTTTTTTCTGGGTATTCTGAAGTAAATAAATCAAGACTTAACATATGACCAGAAACGGCTATGGCTTGTTCATAAGGAGAAAGACAGGCCATCAAACTATCCAGGGTCATTAAAAAAAATTACTAGAGAGTAAAAGTCTTTATTTCTATTAATATAATTTTGGTTTTGGCTTAACACAATAATCAGTTCAAAAGAATATGTTTTGCATTTGAAGTAAACAATGGCTGTTATATGAAGACTTTTAATTCTTCTTTTCCTATCCTTTGCAATTTTATTTCCTTATTCCAAAGCTCTGCTCATGACATTATGCCCGCTCCAGAAACAGAATCTGCTTTTCTAATTCAGTTTTTCTGAAAACAGCCAGTTCCAGTCATTCCATTTCAAGTCTTTGCCTCTAAAGTTTTCCAAATCTTTTACTATTTTAAATGGATTTTTAAATCAGATTTTAAAAATGGGGAAATATTAAAAAAAAATCAACTAAAAGGCGATGTGTTCCAGTTTGGAAAATTAAAATAAAATGGATGCAGCTCACAGAAAGTCAAGGAATGCTTCTCAAACCCTAGTTCTAAACTGAGTCAGGTTCATATCACAAAAGTAGATTTAATACTTTCTGTTTGATTAATAGTAGAACCTAGTCCACAAGACACACTCATCCCCTTAACTGAGAAACATGTTACTTAGTTCTTTATTTAGCATTTCATAAACATTGGGCCAATTTCATCTTTGGGGTAGCTTTATTGAAACCAATGAATAAAGCCAAATATCTAATTAACTGTAGAACTTTGGCAAGTGTGCAAGTATTTGGCAAGAAAATATATATTCATGAAACAGTCCTGTGCATATAATGAATTACAGAATTATACGCTAAACTTCCTTTATTATGCCAATAAAAGTTTTAAAAATAATTTAGCTCTAAAAAAAGTTTCATTTTTTGAGGAAGAAATGACACAGACAGCAAGTAAAAAATATATTTGTGACATCTGGTCAAAAGGACCTGCCTCATTATGGCTTTGACATCTGTAAGAGAAAAACAATTGCTAAGTCCTCTGCTAGAATATTTCTGTGCAATGAGATCAATTTAGCTGCAAATATACCACCAATTTGAATCCAACCCATATAAAAGTCAGTAAAAAGATTTATTTCCTCATGGCATAGACGACTACAGACAGAACAAACCTCTACCACAATAATTTTTAGAAATACTGCTACACATAACTGCAGAGTGGTAATAGAATATCTGTACATACTTAATGACTGAAAGGATATGACTTAAAAGCAGTATATAATGAAGATGGTTTGGCTAGACTGTGTTCTATTACTGCATGGCAAATTACTCTCTTTCCTAAAAGAAAAATCTTTCTTCAGCATGTCTACCACTACCCTTCAAGACAAACATTTTGAAGCAGGGTTAACAGGCACACCAAAAAAGTTCCTCTGAACTATGAGACTGTACATGAGAAACATGTACAAAAACTGAGAAACTGAGTCAAGGGGAAATTCTTGCAAAGTTGCTATTCCCCCACCATACAAAACCAGCAATTGCTATTGAAAACAGACAAAATGTGGGCAAAAATATTTGCCTTTCCTGAGATCTGCCCTGCTGAACAACTGACTTATTTAAAAAACGAAATGCAATGCTAAACATTGTGATAGAAAACCCTTCACATTTATATGTACTAATACCTCTTCTGCATTCAGATAGACTCCACATTCTGTAGTTATTTGATTTAAAGGGCTAGTGAAAAGAAAACATATACATTCAAATATATTAGAAGAGTTTTTTCTTTTTGAAGCATTTGACATAAATATTTGACAATATTTATTCCCCATCTCACTCTTTTAAAAATATTTTTTGGTGATTATGTACTAACACATTCATGGTATATTGCCTTATATTAATTTTATATGATATTATGGTCTTTGTTGTGGACTATATTGAATTGTTTTAAAATATTTTCCTGTGCTTGAGTATAAACTCTTATTGCTTAAAAGTCTGCCTCACTTACAGATGAGTGGTGCAATCCATGTACTGCAAATAAGTTAGGTTCCCAGAGGTCTTTCCACTGGACTTCTCAGATCTACTAAAGAAAACCTTCTTGTACCATAGGCAGATGTTTTATTTCCAAACACCACAAAGAAATACTTTGAGATATAGAAAATCTCTATTGCTGATAGATATGTCAGATTTGGATCTGTTCTGCCATACAGTCAGGAGTCGTTCCAAGGGATTGCTATTCACAAACACCCGCCATTATTTCCATGGGTTTTTTGCAACTCTTCAGTCAGGAAGAGACTGAAAATGTCTGCTTGTATTTGCCTGTAGTACATGTGCAGAAGATAGGTGTGCAGAGGATGCAAAACAGGGAAGTGAGTTCTCTATTCATTTCTTGTGAATGCTCTTCTGTCCCCTGCTAGTCTCGTGTAGCTACTGCAAGGCAGGGAGACTGGAGTTGACTCTAGCAGGGAACAGAGAGCTGAGCATCTCCTCAGCCTTTAGGAGACGACTTGTGCTTCTTCATCAAGCACAAGTGAATTAGGCTTCAGGGGCCTCAGAGACGCAAGTATTGCACAGGCCTCTCTTCAACACTCAGCCACTGGACAAGTCTCTGTAGGAGCTGTGGGTGAGACAAGATTATTATACGAAAGATGCTACAGTGATATGCTTTTATCATCCCTTGTAAGTGATGTCACTGGGTTCTAGCTCAGAAAATCTTCATAGAAGTCATAGATTAGAGGACAAGTTACTGTGATGCCATTTTAGTACTGTTTTTTTCTTTCCAGACATTACTTGCCATAAAACAGTTGATTTTTTTTTTGTTTGACTGTCTCCCAGGACATATTAATTTAAGCTTGCTAAATATTTTTTCTTAATGTAATTTAAATTCCAAACTAGTGCAGAAGTTAATAGCAATGTTTATGCAGTAGTAACTTAGCGTGTAGGTTCCAATATTGAGTGTACATATTGCAACTATAGTATATTTAGTATATTTAAAATAGATTGCATAAAAGTAACTGATAATTTAAACATCACAAACCATGTTGATAATGCATAAAGAACAAAATCAAAGTAGAAAAAAATGCCAAATCCTTAACAGAGAAAAAAAATTAGAAATGATAGGTTAGAGCCTATAGGTCCTAAGAAATACCTTGTGTCAAGTCTGCTGAGGAGCAGTGCAGGCTGTATTTCAGTATTTTCTCACAGAGTTAAAAATACTTTGCTGAGTTGAATTTCTCCCTGCCCCTTGAGCTGAACTGTGTATGTGTTGTGACTTTCAGGTAAGGGTCTCTACCTGGTCCTACCACTGAAAAACACAGCAGTAGCTACTTTCCTCGATTTGAATGGCAGGTGTCATTTGGGATGGATGAGAACAGAATTGCAGCAGTCTACAAAGTATGTATAATTTTGAGACACACCATGTTTCTTAGTGGTGCTTTGGGCAGTGGAATCAACTGCTCATTGTTTCCTCACCTTCCTTTGTTGATTTGGTTTCTTTGTTCTTAGGACCAGCACCTGCAACCAAATTTGCTTTTTATTCAGTTTTTATTCTGTGGGCAAGTATCCATCTCATAACTGAACATTTTTAAAAATTCAGTTTAAATAAAGCATTTTTGTATGAAAAGTGCTTAAACATTAGAGTCTAGTTCTGAGTTTTTTGTTCTTTCATCTAAGTGCCAATAATTAAGTTGTTTGCTTGCAAAGGTACAGTTCCTTACTCAACCATACCTCAATTTTTCTTCTTTCTGTCTGAAATCTTAATTCCATCTTTACAATATTTGAAATTTTAGCTAATGGTGCACAGTACCTAGAGACTGTGTCTCATGGAGTAGTTTGGAAAATAATAAGAGAGAAGAAAAATATACTGTTGTTGTCTAGGACAGATAAAGTGCATTTCATCAACATGGAATGTACTTAGCAAGTTGCAGGTCTGTACAAAGAAGTAAAAGGTAATAGTAAGATTGATAATAATAATATCAACAATAAAATCAGGTTTAAGCACTAATATCTAAATTTTGAATTGATAGAAAAGGCAAGAGACATTCTTCCAGAGTTTGTAATTGTGATATTTCATACACACAGTTGCTCTTTTTGACAATCCTGGGTTTTGATTGTAGTGGTTCTGTAGCCCTCTCCTCAACAGGTGACCCATGGTGTTACATTTGTTAATGAAAGACAAAACTAAATGTTCTAAGACTAAAAGTAATTTTTGAAAACAATAAATGAGAGGCATACGCAAATCTTATTTGGAAACAGGAATTTGTACAGTACCACCCATGGACCACTTAAGTACCTTGCTTTTCCTTCTTTATTTTCTTTGACATTTTCCTTCAGCTTGCTTTAAAGTTAATGTATGAAAAATAAAGGCACAAAAGGTTTCCTTTTCTATAATATTCATTAATGTCAGATCAGCTAGAACTGAGCATTCATGTCCCAAACTGATTTTGTACTTGGTGAATCCATGTTAAAGCCTTGTAGACAAATTTAGAGGCAACAGAGAATTTAACAAATTCCTTCACCCATACCACCATCAGCTATTACAATGCCATGGGCTAAGCCATATTTCTGAGTAATTTGAACTTTGACAAACAGTGTATTCTAGAGGATATTCAAGTATAGTCAAGAGGATATGGGCAGATCTCTTTCTTACCTTAGTGAGCCAGCAGAGTACTTTAGTGAAAATTGCTAGTTTTTGTAGAAATGTGTTTTATATTTGGAGGTGGCCAGCAGTACTTGTAATGGCGCATTTTATTTGCTGCAGCCAATGGTCTGAAATTAAACGCAATCTTTCTTCCTACATTTTGTCTATCAGAAACATCAGAAGTGTAAAGAACCCAACTGTCTTGAGCAGATCTCTGTCAATCTACATTTGAAAATAGTTCATCTCTTGTCTGCTAAAAGCTACCCAAAGGAAGCTATAGTCTTGTCAAGACCCAGAGAGGGACCTTCTTACTGGGAAAAAAAAACCCCAAAACCAGTGAGGGTAAAGGGTTGGATTTTCAGCATATCCAAAGTTAAATTCCTGTATTTTCTTGTGGAGTCACTGGGAATAGTAGTAGAGAGATATAACACTTAAAAGCACTTAATCCACCATTTTTCTTGTGTAATAAATGCATAAAGTAGACAGAAAGAAAGAACACTACACCCACAAAAACCAACCAAATCAGACAAGTCAGCACTAATAAAGAGATGCCATTAGACAACCAAAGCCTAGTTGAAATTTTTATTGATCCTCACAGTGTTTTTCCCTCTAATGTCTGCAAAAAACAGGAATAAAGGGCTCTTTCCACCCTGTGAAATATAATTTTTGTTAATACATAATTTTTATTAACATACTAAATGATGAATGTCAAATTGGACCAATCAGCAATAAAATATATGTCTGATACTATCGGCAAACTGAATTATTAATTTTTGCTATTGCATATTTTTTTGAAAAGTAGATGTGTCCTATCAAGACATGAAAAAGAGTATGAAGAAAGGGAGGAGGAAAAAAGGGAAGATATTTTTGAAGCCTGTAAAAGCAAATGGAACAAAATAACTGGAAGCACTCTTAACATGCACAGAAACAGCATTTCTTAAGAGGAAAAAGTATAAAATTCAGTGAGTCAGAAACTTTGCCATGGGATTTAAGTTTTGCATATGTCTCATTATTTTGTATGTAAAGCAGTCCTGTAAAACACCATGAAATACCCCCAGTTTCACTTAACATGCCTATTCAAATCTTGAATTATCACATTGGCCATCTTTCAGTACCTTAAATGTCGCCCGGTGTCATAGACCAAGTACTGACAGGAAGTCCAAAGGCAAGTGGTTTTTCTCTTCTGTACTTTTTCCATGCTAGACTTACATTACACAATCACTCAACACTTGCCCCCTAACCACCAGTAGCCTTTGAAAGAATTTAAGTATTAAAAATAGGAAAACTGAGTTTCTCCGAAGTTAATTTAGTTTCTTTTGTTTTTAAAGAATGCAAAAGATAAATTTCCAAAAAAAAAATAAAACCCTTGCTGCCCTTAGTGTAAGCTTCACTATGACACAGAGCAAGGGGCTTCTTAACTGTGATGGAAAATATCTGGCAATTGCTTTGTTTTCCAACTCATATTGTCACCCTTATTTGTTACACATTATAAAAAGATGAAAACGGTCCTAAGGATCATAGCCTAAAAGGAAATCATACTTTGCCTCTTCTACAACTCCCAGTAATTTCAGGAAAATTTCCTATTAATATTTCTGAGGCCATAATCATTCTGCATGGCATCCACATATGGGTTTAAACAAAGACAAATATGGAAAAAAAGACACCCCAACAAAACCACAGAGGCAAAAAATCTCACAAAAATCCACTTTACACCAAAATAATAATACGTAAAAAAATTTGAAATGCAATAATGATGCAAATTGGAGGAAATACTGGTTTTTTGTAATGTTTTCCTGTTAGTTTTTGAAGAGCCTACAATGGCTGCAGATAGCAAACTGGAGTGGAAGAGAGGCAAAGTTGTGCCGTATCAGAAACACATTTTGAGTGGAATAGAAACCAAGGAAATAAGGGTCCTGATGAGGCTGGCAGATGAGTGGCACAAAATTCTGTCCTCTCAGGCATAACTAGATGTTGCACCCCAGTCAGAAAGGCTGAATAAAGAAACAGACAGGATATTGTTAGAAAAAGATTCTTGATATTTTGCATATCATCTGTTATCTCTTTCTCTTTCTTTCTTTCTTTCTTTCTTTCTTTCTTTCTTTCTTTCTTTCTTTCTTTCTCTTTCTTTCTTTCTTTCTTTCTTTCCTTCCTTCCTTCCTTCCTTCCTTCCTTCCTTCCTTCCTTCCTTCCTTCCTTCCTTCCTTCTTTCCTTCCTTCTTTCCTTCCTTCTTTCCTTCCTTCTTTCCTTCTCTCTCTTTCTTTCTTTCTTTCTTTCTTTCTTTTTCTTTTTTCTTCTCTTTTTCTTTTTTCTTCTTTCTTTCTTTCTTTCTTTCTTTCTTTCTTTCTTTCTTTCTTTCTTTCTTTCTTTCTTTCTTTCTTTCTTTCTTTCTTTCTTTCTTTCTTTCTTTCTTTCTTTCTTTCTTCTAGATATTCTCAGCAGACAATGAAGAATCTTGTAAGACTACTGTGAGAAGCCTGAGAGGATTTATTGTATGGCAAAAAAAAAAGCCGTGAAAGAGAGTCTTACCTTTCAGGAGCTTAGAGATATGATATAAATGCAAACCCAGATGAATGGTGGTCTGTAACAGGGATCCATCCATACAGATGTCATATGTAAAAAAGTAGTATGACAGGAAGGCAAACTCTCCACCTGAAGATGCCTTTCAGATACTGAAATCATGCCAGCCAGGGTAAGAGTGTAAAGTTAAGGTTATGACTGGATCAACAACTACAATGTTAACTAATTTTTTTAATGAGCCTATACATAGGTTACTGCAGCTAGAGGTCCAGTTAATATTTGTTCAACAAATGAGTGATTTTAGGAAATGCTCAGGTGCAGAGGTAGAAATATGGTCTAAAGCCGTGCAGAGGGGGAGAGAAAAAAATCTGTGATGTGCTAGATTCTGGTACGGTATCTTGGTTACAGATGCGTAAGATAATCTATTTAGAAGAGTCAGGTGGATAAATTATGCTGAATCTGCTCCACTTTTTCCTTACAAATCATCTGATTTCCTTTTAAAAGCTAATTATACTTGTTAATTACTTTTGAATCCATAGATTGTGTCAAAGTCACTGAACTTATTACTTTTTAATTTGTTCACGTGGATATTGTCGCTTAGGTCTGAAGCAGCAGGCGCAGCCCCCTTGCTCCCTTGGCTAGTTTCCAGCCTTGCAGTTGCCAGGACTGAGGGACAAGTGAGAAACTCTCCTTCTCTTTGAAAATCCACGTAAAGGTTTGCCCATAGTAGCAAACTCTGGCCTTCATAGATGTTGCAAAAATTCTTGATGTGCTCCTGCAGCAAGGCCTGCTCCCAGCTGGTGCAGCTTATCCTGTTGTACTTGGTGTTCTTTAGCAACCAAAAGAGAGCTGGGCAGAAAACTAGCCAGGATCAGCCATCATGTTTGTGAATACTCAATATATCTCTTGGAGGAGCACTGTCACAACTGGCGTCATACCATCCCTTTGAGTGAACGTGTTTTGGTGGTTTTCCTATTTACCTACTTCAGATTTCTTACAAACATGAATGATGGGAGAAGTCACATGAAGAAGGCCAGACTAATGCAATCCCAGCTCTCAGTAGTGGCACACAAGAGCAAGGCTGTCCTGGAGATAAATATACCCCAGAGACCCAAACTCTGGCTGTGTCTCTGCCTCCATCTGGGTGGATTGGAGGCACAGACTGCACAACCTTTTCACTCTGTTTATCGAGGGGTCACCTCTGACAGCCTGGGTCCTGTTTGATTGCACCTTATTGCACAAGGAACCACCACCATGTAGAAACAGCAAAGAGGTTGTAACCTGACCCTGAAGAAAAGTAACAGGAGAAATATACATTTTATGAAAATTACTATGTACAAAGAAAAGGCCTTCAAACGTGGATACATTGCTCCCAAAGGCAACAACATTGTCTTTTGCTCACGAAGGCTGGCTGGATTTTCTCTTTATAACTGGTACTCTCAGTCATGCTTTTCTGTATTCTTAGTCAAAATTTATTAAATTTACTAAATATGTGTTCTGAAGCGTGGGGGGTTTTTTTACTATGCATATATACTAGTATTTCTTTTTACTAAATATTGCCCTACTAAAAAAATCCCTACTATGACAGATTTATGCTTAATTGCCTGAAACTATTGCATAGCACAGACCTGCAAAACTTACAGAGTATTGAAGCTCATGATTAGCCAGAAAGCAAATGTGTTCTGAGGTTCAAGGCCTCAGAGGCTTACAGGTGAGGAAAATGAGGATGATTGTGGTCTGATGAAGCATGCACACCTTCCTTCATCTTACCCAGAGACAGGTAGCACTTTGGGGAGTGGAGGGTTGGCTTCCCTGTCCCTAGGCTCCTGCTGATTATCCCAATTATTCAGGAGCGTGATATGCGGAGTAAGGAAGCAGGAGCGCTGAGAATGAGTTTTCTCCCACTCTTGAATATCTCTCAGGGCACACAGATATTTCCTACCTGAAAGAGGCTTTTCTTAGTAAGTAGAAAAGACACCTGACTCTACATTGTTTTCTTCCTTCTGTTTTGTTCCCTTATGAAGGGTTGTGACCATATATGCCTGTAACTATGCCAATAATATCCTAAATCATCCCTTATCCTCTTTCCCATAAGACGCATGAATTTTTTTAAACAGCTGATGTGAAGCATGCTAGTCAATATATAGAGAAAGAGCCTAATTTTTCATTTGAGATAAAGACCTGATCCCAAGAAAATAAAAAAATGCAAACAGCTAATTCTGATTTGATTTCAACAGGATTTAGCGTAAAAGTGGAGTTAAACACGATATCTGTCTCTGGGACTAAACTAAGTGACTTCAGAGATACCCACCAGGACAATAACAACAAAAAAACCCACCAGTAAAATGTTTGCAAAAATCTCTAGCCTTTAAAAAAAGAATGAGGAATGATAATGATGCTGTGATTCACACAGATAGGCCAAAATGAATGGATAGGAACCTGAAAGGGTTTCAATAAAAGAGAAGGATAAGAGCAAATACACAGAAATGAGGACTTGCCTTCTCCCATCTTCCAGAATATGATTTCATTCCACTAAATCATTCAGGAAACAAAAAAAGAAAAACAACCCCAAACCATTCTAAAATTAGCAGGTTGATTTGAAACTAATTTTGTTACTCAGAAACAAGATATTTTCCTCTGCAAGTGCCTTCCTTGAGAAGGGTTATTAAGGAGTGCAGATACTATTGTACAAAAGAGGAAGAGCATCTAACTGTGTGCCAGAGAAAGAAGAATTGCCATATTGATCCCACTCCCATTAGAGCCAGTAGGAATTTTACCATTGATTCCAGTGGGAGCCAGGTCTTCCAGTGCAGCAGGAGGAATCTCTTGAAGAGGGAAAAGGGAGAAGAAAGGCAGAAAATTTTTGAATGCTGAGGCCAAACATTAAGCTGCAAGATCTCTCTAGCCAGCGGCTCTAAGAGTTTTTACTTGATGCCACTTCTGAACTGCAGGCCAACGTTTGCCATCCTTGGGCTCATTCAGATGTAGACCCAAGGCAGATATTTCTTGCATGAGACTGTTCATTTGCAGCAAATCATCCCAGAGGAGAGCCACTGGAATGTCTCGGTCATTGCCCTCCATGCCTGCTGATGCTCTCATCTATTTGGGCTGGTCTATTTTATTCCTTCCTTACCATTTCCTGCAAAACATTCTGCCTGGTCCATTTTTCTCACAACTTGGTGGTAATGCAATCTGGGTAGAAGTTACTTATTTTTCCCTCTGTTCACCACAGTTTGCTTAGCTTTTTTTAGTAAGTTGGGCTGGGGCAGGTCTATTCTATACTTCTGATTCAATGGAATACAGACATACTGCAGCAGGCTATTCATGATAAATTCTGTGCATGAATATTAATGTCAATGACATGGATTGCCAAAAGGCAAATTAAGAGCTGATGTAAAGTCAGTTTTTTCTTTCAGGTTCAAAAATTTTTATCACCTTTTTTTCCCCCACCTGCCTTCATTTTTGTGTCTCAGAATGACTCCAAAATGGCAGAGAATGATCTTACAATGTAGATTGTATTAAAAAAAAAAAGAAAAAAAAAGAAAAAAAAAAAGAAAAAAAAAAAGAAAAGAAAATTCACGTGATATTTTCAGCTTGGAAAAGCAACCAGTTGAGATTGCTCAGGGAAGTTACCTTTCTTGGATTTGCATAGGGTTTGTACTCCAGAATTTACACTCCAAAACTTAAAAATGGCAAATTTAAGTCCAATGAAATACATACATTTTGGGGACTCTTTCTTTATATATACTGATAAGTTAACAAAATGAAAATGGACTGGAAGACTCACTCACCATGTTGGTGTTTTAGATTATTGTGCAATGTTTTTACTGATATCTGTTTACCATTTCTAGGCTAAAATTATAACCATGTCATAGTGTGATGGGACAAGTATGGCAGCTATTTTCCAGCCAAGTTTGACTGTCACAAGTGTCTCTATAAATTCCTCACAACATACATTTCTTAATGAATTGAATTAATATAATATAATTTTAGATAATAACTTTATTTAAGCAGAACTTACAAAGTAATTTCATCTTTTCAGGGGCAACATTATGTATAGGTCAACAAAAAAGCTACTGTCAAACTGTGTGAAACCTTATTCTTTGTCTGTTAGACTCCATTCTTCCTAAGAATAGAACACTAATAATTTCTGCCTGCAGAGACTCTTGAGGATTTGGTTCCTAAGGGAAAAAACAAACAAACAAACAAACAAAAAAAACAATGCAAAAAACAAAAGAAAGGCAAAATATCTGGTACATTTTTCTACTGAGTTCACTCAGGATTGGCTTTCCATGTTTAGGACCAGATTTAGCTTTCAATGAAGTCAGAGATTTCTCAAGAGTCACCAAATTAAGTGTTAGAGTTACTATGATTGATAACACAATCACTTCAGGAGTTGTTGGCAAAAACCATGAGCATCCTGCTTGGAGAAGGCTCTGCCTTTTCACGACTGGCTGGGGGCATCAGGCCCAGCATGGCCAGCCAGGCAAGGCAGGGGATTGTCCTGCTCTGCTCTGAGCTGGGGTGGCCTCACCTCAAGTGCAGGGGGCATATTTGGGCATCACAGCATAAAAAAAAAGAC
This sequence comes from Pycnonotus jocosus, assembly GCA_013400435.1. Classification (NCBI taxonomy): domain Eukaryota; kingdom Metazoa; phylum Chordata; class Aves; order Passeriformes; family Pycnonotidae; genus Pycnonotus; species Pycnonotus jocosus. The sequence goes on along the minus strand of VWYP01020617.1, from coordinate 42,386 downwards.
ATTCCACTATTAGAGAGTGTCCAAAGGAGGGCCACGAGGATGGTGAAAGGTCTGGAGGAGAAGCTGTATGAGGAACAGCTGAGGTCACTGGGTCTGTTTAGCCTGGAGGAGACTGAGGGGAGACCCCATTGCAGTCTGGAACTTTCTTGTAAGGGGCAGAGGAGGGGCAGACACTGATCTCTTCACTCCCATGACCAGTTACAGGACTTGAGGAAATGGTCTGAAGCTTTGTTGTGGGAGGTTTAGGTTGGACTTCAGAAAACTGTTTTTCAACCAGAGGATGGATGGGTGCTGGAACAGGCTCCCCAGGGAAGAGATCACAGCAGCAAGCCTGATGGAGCTCAAGAAGCATTTCAACAATATTCTTGGGCACATACTGTGATTTTTGGGTGTTCGGTTTCAGGGTCAGGAGCTGGAATTCAACGATCCTTGTGAGCCCCTTTCAACTCAGCATATTCTATGACAGCTCTATGATTCTAACACATTCCTTTCATCTTTTGAGTGCAGAGGTTATATTTATAAGGACTCTTAATACCTCAATCCAGCAGTTCTTTCCCTCCTTCCCAGCACTCCTTTGTCATGAATGAGTATGCAATGCAACCTGAATTCATGAAACAGAATTCATGAAGCAGGCCTGAGCCAGACCTTGTGGCAAAATGACCTAAAAGACATGGAATCAATACCTTACTGCTCTACTATTGCCTATTCCAAGCCGTTTCTTCCTCATTTCCCCACTGAGAAACATAGAGAATATTTCTCTTTCCTTTCTCCTCCTTGACCCACTGCCCCTTGTCTTTCTAAACTCTTAAGACCTTCCAGTCACAAGGGATGTGTTCTCTGTTTTCCAGTTTCAAATATTGTCCTTATTATAAACCTATTGATGTAATTAATTTCACTTCAGATTTTATTTATTTATACATATTACACTATTTTTTTCATAAATACTGCAAAAATATTATGGATACTAATAGTAAGACTGACTTTTCAGGATCTGTTTCACTATTCTTCTTTTGTTCTCCTAATCTAAAGTATAGAGAAAACAGCGCACATAATACTTTTGTGCCTTTAGCTTACAAATAAGCCAATCAAACCTTTTGAAATAATAATAGTAAGTATTGCTAATAAGGCTGAACATATAAAATGTTTTCCCACTGTGACATGGTGTTTTTCTGTACAATACAAACATTATATTAAAAAAACTCAACAATTTTTTTTTTAACTAGAAACAACTGCCTTAAAACAAAAAAACTCCCAAACCATATGTCAACCACACTGAAGCCCTAAACTCATTGAAAAGAAAAATGTCTAGAAGCTTGGAGTCAAGGACTGAACCAAAATCTCTCGAAGTAATTGGAAATATTTTCACACAGCAAAACACTGGCTGGTGCCCTCCTGGGTGATGGCTCTGTCTCTGTTGTGGAAAGTTCCTATCAGATGTAGCACATTAGACATTCAGATTTTGGGTCGATGGGTCTTACAGCAGCTATAGGCTCTCATACCACTGATTGAAGGCATAGAAGTCTTTGATTTTCCAGATTTTACTGAGTGAGCTGTCTCTTCTGAAAAATCAAAATGGGATCATAATGAGAGAAAACTTTGTTGGATGTCCGAAAAGAGTCATGAGACATCCGTGTGGTCAAGTAATACTATGAGAGAGGGGTTTTCTAGAGCTGGGAGAAGCGAAAAGGGAATTAAATGCAGTAAGGAAAAAAAGAGAAGTTCAGTCAGCCTTAGGCTTGGAGGGTCAAAGTTTATTAAATTGTTTAACATCTTCTGTTTGAAGGACTGGACACAACAGTTTCACTGCTATCACAGCCACTGCCACAAACCAGTGTGTCCTTTACATGGCAGGTTTCAGGCCTGCCTTTTGCACCGAGAGCCACAAGCTGAATTTGCTGAAGTACAGCTTATATTTCAGAAGAAAATATCTGGTTTTGTTAAGAAAACAGACTAATATTTACACAAAGCTCCTAAAGCTGGGAGGTTATTTGGTACATAGATTTTAGTGATGGGATAGGACACAAGGAGAAGTCATTCTTAAAATTATACATGCAGTGAGGAGGTATGGCTTGAAAGTGATTAGCTGGTAGAAGATTGATCACAACCATTATATGGCGGTTTAATAATTCATGCTGGAGCTTAAATGTAATATTTGCACAAAGGAAGGCACTGAAGCTCTAGCATGATTAACTTTCTTGATATGTTTCAAAAGCCTTTTGGGGAGCTGAGCTGTTTCTACTAGATCTATAGGTCTTTGGAAATCTCCCAGAAACAGGAATGACCTCCTAGTTTGAAGCATATCTTTTCACTAACTAATCACCTCATAAACCTTACAAAATCTCAGCAAATATGATTTTGTTTCAGGATGTCTGGATGATTAGACACTGTTGGTTTTGGTAGGATTTTATTATTATTATTATTATTATTATTACTGGCCTGTTGCATAAGCAGAAAATTGTGATATCAGGTGTTTATTTAAGCTGATACCAAAAATATGGTAAAATAAAAAAAAACTCCTTAACACCAATGTGACATTAAGAAGAAGGTAATATTTATTCAGTTGGATGCCTGGGGGAATAGCTCTTCCCAAATCTGAGCATGCCAAATGTAGGGAAGTTTCTGTTTATGTACTGTATCCTACATACATGTTCATTGATTTTCTCAGACTAAACATACATATGGTAATAATTTCCCCAAAATCATTCATTATTATTTCCCCTCCCCTTTATGCATGCTTTCTTCTGTCTTGGGGGTGTCTCTGGTGGTCCCTAATGGTCATAGGCCCCAGTGTCACAGCTGACAGACTCAAGTGTGCAGGGCAGTACGGCTGGTGGATGTCCAGATCTGCTTACACAATGAGCATTGTGCAGTTCCGTAGGACAGTGATTTTGGAGAACAAGCATTGTGTTAGCTCACCAGGTGCAGGAAATTTTATCATCTGATAACATTATTCCCTTTGAGGCTTGTGAAGCTTGTCTTCTTTGCAAGACTTCTAAGCC
>VWYP01020617.1:0-31811 GCA_013400435.1 Pycnonotus jocosus | reverse complement strand
CTTAAACTTTCTACTAAAAGACATTAAACATAAATTATAAGTGATTAATTAAGTGCATGGCAAATAAAATATTGCTGAAAATGTAAAGGTGACTTTTAAATAACACTCTTTTTCCTCTATGTAAACTCTAGCTGGACAGTTTCAACCACCACTTATTTTTTCATGCTTTTATTTGATAACCAGAACCCAGTAGAGCAGCATATGGGCATGCAGGAACTGAAATAGTTTGTCTTCAATATCTAGTAGACCTGTGCACGCCTGGAGCCCTCAAGAAAAGCCACAAGACTGCACAAACTGGCAACTGTGGCTTTGTCTGTTCTCTATTGATTCTATTTCTGGAAGAAAGAAAAGAACCAATGTGTGAATCATGTGACTACTGAACTGAGCAAGTATTCACCAGCAGATAAAGCTGCTGCTCTGAGACCTTTTGTAGCCTAGTTGTGGTTACTACCTCAAAACCTTTGTTCAATTTGTTTCTGAACCATTTGTTTTAATTTTCTTTTTTTTTTATTTTAAACTTTGAGGCTAGAGAGTGGAAACCAGACGATTAAAATTCCTAAAAACATTTTGAAAATGGTAAATACGTTCTCTAGAATTTCTAACAAAGTTTGCCATTCTTTAATTTTACTTAGATCTAAAGAGAATTTTTTGTCTCTGGATTGTAGAGAGTATTCACCTGTCTCTAAGGAGAGTTGAACAAAAGACAACGGAGAGTGCTGTGCAGTTGCAGACACACTGACAAAGGGGCAGAATTGGGAGACTGATTTTCACTGAACCTTTGATTAATTTCAAGGTAATTTATGCACATTTTATTCCAATTACAGGTTTTAGATTCCACACTTCTGCACTTAGATTTGAAAATGTTTATTAGCAAGTGGTTATTTTCACTCAAAAATGAAATTCTATTTGTGTTGTCTCCTCTGTTGTTATATCACAGTGGGTTCAGAATCACAGAGACACGAAATGTGTGGGGTTGGAAGGGAACCTGGAGACTGCGCCATCCAACACCCCTGCTCAACCAGATTCACCAGAGCAGGTTGCACAGGAACTGGTTTTGAATATCTCCAGAAAAAGAGGGTCTACAACCTCTTTGGAAGCTTGTTCTGGTGCCCAATCATACTCAAAGAGAAGTTTTTCATCATATTCAAATGGAATGCTCATTTTCAGTTAAACAAAGTTCTTTCAATTTAAAAAAAAAACCCAAACAAATAATTATTTCCAAGAAGAATGTCACAACAATACATCTCTTACATTTCCAGCTTTGGCTGAAGGCTTTTTTATATGTACCACAACTCCCTTACTGATTATTCAAAAACCTTTCTTCAATCCATTGTCTTGCACCTCCTGCCATTATTTTTCTTAGTTTATCCTTCATACTCTTTTGGAAATTTCTAACTTGGCCTTTTGGCACATGAGTCTTCAGCATTCTTGTCTTCTTGTTTCTTCCCTTCCTGTAGTTTTAACCTGAGATATGTTCTTTCTAATGAAAATGGCTTTGTTCTGATTTTTTTCAGAAACTTGAACCACTAGTTCCGTCCTTAACGTCCCTTTCCTCCTTTCATCTTCTTGTGCCAAGTAACCCCCTGCCAGGGCTCCTACAAGATTTAACCTCTGCATTTAACCTCTGCAAGGCCTCTCATGATGTTTTCTGACAATGCCACCAGGTTCAGCTCTGCTTTCCTTCAAACCACCAGCAGCTTTCCACATAATTCCATCTTCTTTAGGTTTCATGGCTGCTTTTCCTTACTCAGTCAAAAAACACCACTGTTAGAGGTTTTTCTCCATTCCACTGCCTGTCAGTATCACCATTGTGCCAGCACTGCCCTCCTTCCACAATGCTGCCACTCAGTGAAATCTGTGCTGTGAGAGGAAATCAGCTCCACCATGTCCACTGGATTCTCCTAATAAGCCTTATTCTTCTTTTCCATTTAAACCACATTCAAGCAAATTGCTGTATATTTCAATCTTATTCAGTGGAGTTATGAAGTACTTTGAAAAATGCACCACAACAATGAAAACTCAGATCAACAAGCATGCAATCTTTATTTATACAAAACTGATAGGGGAAGTGATAGATGCTTTATCTAAAATACATCTTTACAAATGGACACGATTTTTTTTTATTATTATGGTTCCTCCAAATACTCTTATACTTCTAATTTTGCTCTGAGGGTTGTTCTGGCTCAAAGCAGATAATAAGTCCAAGGGCAAAATCCACCCATGTGCAGGCATAGAGAGGAAAAAATAATACACGGAGACAAAGACTGTACAGCCAATTTACATGCACTTCAAACACCCCTGATTCTCTGTTACTCAGTTAAAAGAAAAAATATTTTTACCTCTAAAACTCCTCTCTCACATGTACTGTCCTTAAGGCTGTCACTCAGCAGAAGGAAACACATATGTCTCAAGAGTACTTTTGTGCTTTTCACAATTTTATCAAGGGAAAATATGTTGCACGTTCTCCTGAATTTCCCAGATTTTCAAATGCAGTTTATTCTAGTTTCTTACAAGCTTTCAAAGTTCCCTGTTTTTCCAGCTACAATATAATCACTTTCAAAAATCAAGAGACAGAGGGAAAAAAAAAAAAAAAGGAGAAATTGTTGATTGATAGAATAACAGGATTAAAGATGGATAGAAGAAATGTGTGACTTGTGAGGGTATATATCAATGTGTGCTTCTGTACTCTAGAAATGTATAAAAATAGAAGAGACACCTACAATTCCCCTGCTTTGCAATTTCTTTAGCAATGACAAAAGGAGAAGAGCATTTCTGCACATTTAAATAAATTCTTATGTTCTTCTAGCTAGCTGATCATGTCTATTATCAGAGAAGCTAGAATGAGCTCAAAATCAAGTGAAAAAGCTGACAATCTTTATACTGCTACCCAGATCATCTCCAAAAATGGGTGATTTTGAAAAAATACACTCTCTATCACAAAACCTCAGTTTGCACACGCAAATATGCAGTTGAATATTTAATTGCCACAGAACTCACAATAGATGTTTCTTTAACTCTATTTGACATTACAGTTGCTTCTGGGAAGTCACGCATTTAAAGTTTATCACAAACAAATACTATTATTTTGCTAGTTTTTCTAGAAGCTAATGAGAACTACTGAGAGAAACAGTATACAGCAACCAAGCAATGCAGTCCAAGATAGTTTAATGGAAACTAATGCTGAAACTGTAAGCAAAAAACCACTTATGATAGACTCAGAGTGTTAACACCGATAAGACAGGGAATGTGGGAAGAGCTGGGTCTCAGTCAAGGCAGGCATGTGTTCCCTGGAAAGAAGAAAACCAAGATATTCCTTCCACAAAGGAGGGTGCCAAGAGGTCTCTTCCTTTCTTTCCTGCAGAAAGCCAGATAATTCTGATTATCATTTAGGCTTGTCAGGAAATGAGTTTGCTGGTCAGGAGGATGTTTGTTGGTCTTTTCTCTCTTTTCCATAATAAGAATCTTTGTAGAGTAAGAATAAACTCTGCATTTTGCAGGATGATGATGATGTCTAGAACATTGTAACTCTGCAGCTCATAACTTCAAAACACTTTAAATGAATTTCAAAATATGAAGTGAATAAGTGAAAATGGAAAATGAGAGAAAAAGAGGCTAAATGCCTGTATTTCTAGTAGATGAACAGAATTAAGAATAAGATTTATTTCTGTGACTAATATATAAGTAAGAAAATAGAAGGTGAGTTTAAAAAAAAGAAATCTGTGATGAGCTGTCTGAAATCCATCCTCACTTTCAAAGGGTGTTTTGTGCATACTGTGCACTACATGATGAATTTACCTTTAAGATACTGAATCCAGTTTAGCCATTGCTTATTTAGTTTTTCACAGGACTTGCAGGAGCCAGTTCAATCCTGTGAGCAGAACTCAATAATCTGATCTGTGTAATTGCCGGAAATGTGCATGTGAATGAGGCATCTACATGTATATTTTCAGTGGGACTGAAGTTCAACAACCTTAACCTTTATATACCAGGATAATGCAGAAAGATCTCAGCATATTTGTAAATCCATCAGATCCTATTTGACTCTACTTTTTAGATCTCAGGAATTTGGTGAGGAGGTTCAGCTAGTTGGGCAAGAATCACATCACCTATTCATGCTAGCCAAGGAGCTGATCCAAGCGCTTCCCTTGTAAACTGGTTATATCTGTTGTAGAAATCAGGGAGAGAGCCCAGCACCCCAGCATGGTACATTGGGAAATCATTGCTTAGACTATAAGCACATTCTAGGATGAAGAGAAAAACTTAAAACAATACAGAGATGGAAGCTGTTTTCAATCTGCTTTAGGAAAAAAAAGGTATCTGGATCTCACTTTGGCTCCTGAGCTACAGCAGAACTATGTAGCAAGACTCAGGCTTCTCTCCTGCTTCAGCTATTTGGCTGATGTGATTTGTAAACTTAGGCACAATCAGTAAGATGATGACTGCTGAGTCTTATTTTAGATGGACAGTTTTCGTGTTCAACATGTTTTTAAATGAAAACAATTTTTAATCCGTCCTTTAAAAATAGTACTGCCGAGTATTGGCATCTGTTGTGTATAATAAGAATATATTTGTCAAGCATGCAAACTTACAAATGCTTTCAAATATTTGAATGTCCACAGATGACTACAAAAAAATCCTAAATCTTTGCAGATATGTATTAGAGAATTTGGGGGAGCGGTGGGGGGAGTGCGGTTTGCATCACCATACTGTGATGGGGTTAAACAATTTCCACCAGTACAATACTGTCAAATATCCAGCAGTACAGCATCTTATCAAAGCTCTTCAGGAGAAAAGAAAGTAGGTTATTTCGGTGCATCAAAAGTGGATTTGAACTGCATTGAAACCTTGAATTTCTTCACTGTCCTGTCTAAGGACCTGGAATAACCTGGTGCTGAACTTTGGGCCCTGGCCACCACTCTGTAGAGCATTAAAAAGCTTAGATCATTTTAATAACGGTATCTAAGAGCTTGATCACCATAATGCTGCATCAAAGTGGTTGGATTACCTCAGCACAGTATCAAAGAGCTTATCAAAAGCTTCGGCTTGAACACACCAGCCACACAACAGCTGCTATATTTTAAACAGCCTCTGACTACCTTTTCATTTCCTGTTTTTCCATAAATATTTGTGACAATTTTGTTGGGATATAGAAAAAAAAAATATCCAAACCTATAACAAGGTGAATATGACACCAATACCATGCTCTGCAGGTTTTTTTAAAAAAAGCTTTTCATATGTGACACATTTCAAAAAGTATAAAGTTAGAATAAGAAGTGGAAGGACTATGTGATCCTCTTTTTATTCTCCTTCACTCCCCTATCTCCACAACTCTGCCTTTCTATTGCCAGACTTTTATGTCTGCAAAGACTCAAAGTAGCAGGAACAAGAGAGGAAAGTAGAAATATTTGTGTCAGAGATGTAATATTTGGAGGAATTCAGTGCCTAATAAGAGCACCATTTTTTTTTGGTGAGCTTGTAGAGGTTGATAAATAGCAAAGACAGTAGCAAAACAGGGGCAGTCTGTTAGCAAAGTCCAGACATAAAGACATTCAACCAGCAGCAGGGAGAGAAAGCAACAGCTGGCATAAGCCATCATGCTATGTCTTGATCTTTGCCAGAAACAGGTGGTCAAAGCTACTCCACACCCTTCTCTCTATAGGATGTTTTGGAGCTGCACATACAAGTATAGGGGCCTGGAATGCAGCTTTAATATATAGTTTTGTAGACCTTTCCATCTTATTTTTGGAAATGTCAATTCCCATGCTGCTGGAGCCTCTCTGGCTTGCAGTGGGATGCTAAGATTTTAAGGATAGGACATTGTCCACCTCCTGTGGGAGGATGTCTTCTAGCACCTGGCCAAAGAGCAATGTGGATATCTTGCAGTTTGCTCACTTCGTCAGCCTCAAAGGAGTGCAAGGACTGCAGCTGCTGCCAGAGGGCAGAGAGCATAGGATTGTGTTGGGAGACAAATGCAGTCTGGATGAATAGGGTGAGTGGGAGCATTAGGATTCCTCTTCCTTGCAGCTCTATTTGTGTCTGTCACTGTCCTGCCTTCCTGCGGGTCACATTAACCTTCCCCAGTTAGAAAGCACACACGTCTATGTATGTCATAGGAGAAATCACCATCCTCAACAGGCAATTCGTGTGAGGCACACATCCAACCTCTGCTTACCAGATCTGTGCACATGCACTTTGCTTTTTCACTCTCTTACTGTCAAGTTTTAAAGCTGAAATACCCACATCAGACAGAATCACTGGGGCAATGAGGGAAATGCAGACTTGTGTTTTCAATAACTCAGCCCCAAAAGCTGCTATAAATGCATGTGTCAAAGTCATGGGGATTCACTTTCCCAGTGAATAGGGGTAACTCTTCTCCAAAGGCCATAAAAAGAGAGGCTGTCCTAGACATACTGCCCAGAACTGGTTCTGTGCAGGCATGCATGGTGTAAGGAATCACTGCCATTAACAAATGAGGAACAACAGATTTTTGAAACTATAATTGTGGTTACTGGGCAACATTTTCTAGCCCATAGCTCAAAACTTGACATTTACTGACTTTAGTAAAATTGTGTAACCCACCAATATGAGAAAAAGTCCTTCTGTAGGACTTTGTGTGATGCTTCACACGTAAGCAGCACATGGTAGCCTGGTGCCTAAAGGATTTTATAGGACTGTTTTCCATCTTAATGTAGAGCAAAATGCTGGAGTGAAAATCATGGCTATACTGCAGTGAGTAGACGTTTTAATACTTAGAGTAGTGGGACTAGGATTTGTTCAAAAATTGCTTGATAAAGGTCAATGAAATGGGATACAAGCACAGGAAATATTACGGTTGAGGGGTCAGAAAAATAGTCTGCTTTCTCCACTTGGTTTTGGTAGGTTTGTCTTTACTGGTGTTTGACAAAGTAGCAATCATAATAATGTATTCAAACCCATAAAGTTTAATTCATATGTTTTAAGAGTCACGTTTTGAATAAAAGCCTCAGCTGCTTTAGTATAGATCTAGTAAATGGGAATTTGTTCTTTTGTCAATGCTTCCAACCAAATAAAGTTTTTACTGAAGCGTATGTCTACTTATGGTCGTGCTAAAGCATTTAATTTTTTAAGATGAAAATCTGGTGCTTGAAACAGATTGGGCTAATACTTGTCTAAGTGTTCAGAAATATATAGATGGATAGATTATATAGAGAATTATTTTCAGACAGACAGAGAAACCCTTTTAGAGATGTCAAGAACTCATTACTGGCTTTCCATTTTCATAGATGAAGAAAGAGGCACAACAGTTGCATGTAGTTAAGATGAACAGTAAAATCACATATATAATTGAGGTATGTTAAATAATAGTGTCTAAATCACGTGCCAGACCACATAAGATATTAGCAGAAATAATCACAATCTATTTTTATGTGTTGCTGTAATGATGGATTATCAGTCATGACACTTTATTTTAATGTAAAAAATAATAGAATGACCATATAGAAGTCAGATTCTGGTGTCAGAAGCACAGCACCTATTCAGGCCTTATGGGATTGACATTTATAAAATCTGTGAATCAGTTTTTGTGCTTGTGAAAGGACCTTCTCCATGCCTCAGTGAAAATATCTGTGCAGGTGAGCCCATGAAGGTAAGCATGATTATCCTTGGTCAGCACAAATATCAGGGTCAGATTCTTGGAGGAAGACATGATTTGGTAGCTGAGCTGCATATGGAGGACATTTAATTGAGTCAGCCAGCTTGAGACAGCTGGACTCGACCCAGCTCCTCCTGAAGCCATGCAGCTGGGTTAGTGTTGTGCTCTGCCAGAAGTGGTTGGTCACACTAGGATCTGGACTTCCATAACAGTCTGGATCCTTTGTAGAAGTGTGTGTAACTCTTCTGCAGACATACCAACTTGTCAAGTTATGTGCACATCAGGAAGTAATTTTTTTCCTGAGATTTCCAAAGGACTATCAGTGGTGAAACATATTTGGAAGGCATGAATCTTCAAATGTGGAAAACAAAACTCAACCGGAGTTTAAAACCTTTAACTGTTTTAAAAACCATTAACTGTTTAGACAAAATCAATCCTACTCACTTTGTGACACAATTATCTCGTTAGTACTAGTTTGGTAAAGTAAAATATGCACGTGGGGAAAAAAAAAGTTAATATCTAACGGTATCTACAGATTAGGTAGTATCTAAATGATTTGTGTGAATTCCCATGGACATACTAAATTCTCATAGGATGCTGCTCTTACTTCTACTGTAGCAGCCAGTTTGGGAGTGCAACAACTACAAGAGGACCAAGTAGACTTGTAGGTCTTTGAGCCACCATTTATGCTACAGTAACATTTGGAAAACCTTTGCCATCCAAATAAAGAGAATGTTTTCCAAAGTCATTCTATTTTTAAGATGAATACCAGGATCACAGATACACATTATCAGCTGGTCTGGCTAAGAAGTATTACCTGGATTTACTTGTGAGAGGTGTTCTTGTTTGGATTCAGGAATCAAGTAGCTGGAAGACCTTAAAGCTGGAGCTTTACGAAGGAAATGCGAAACTGGGGAAAAGGCAGGTCAAATAACAGGCAAAGTGCCAAATGTCACCAAGATTACTGTGTTGCTTAAAATTAGTTAGCAGTTCATGCTTTGCACCAAGGACTCAGCCTAAATGCATTATTTAGCCACCTATGTATGGAAAGCTGTTCTAACAAAATCAATCCTTACTGTGTTCTTCTGCTACTGAACAGTAGCAGTGTTTGGGAAGTACCATTTTGGAGGCTCCACAGCAGAACAGGAGTTTTATCTGCTTCTTTTCATGCTATACAAAGAAATTCAAAGATATTTTGCATCCAGGCCCTCCCTCAAAAGACAGAAAAGCACTAGATGACTTTTATAATTGAAAATATTATTTGTTGAAAAACATAAGACAACTAAGGATAGTTACCATGTTTGATTGTCTCCTACTTTTTCTAATAGAACTCTAACACCTGATCTTTATAAACAGGGGACTTAAATACAACACTTCCATAATTTACGACTTTAAAAGGAAAAGGAAGTCATTTTTCAAGACTATAAATATATATATATGTATACTATAGCATTTATATAGCAATAGAAGATCTTTAGATACAAGACAGAAGAGGAGACAGGATTAGCCAACAATAATATTTTGATTAATGAAACAGTAACTGGGAAAATTAATTTTCTCCCCCTCCCACTCTCCATATTGAATTTACAGCCTATGTAATTTTTCCACACATTTCTTTTCTGCCTAATACAGTTGTTACCTGACTCACTTTAGAGATGAGTTGGTGAACAGCAGAAAAGCTTGAGACTCTGAAATATCTCACGTCCAGTCTTTTAAATATTACTTAAATATTCTTTTTATATGTAACGTATATTTAATTCTAATTTAATGAATACTCTCTTAAAAATGTGTAGAACTTTCTGTGTAGTGTTGTACATTCAAGAATTAAAGCTAGGCTACACTGGGGGTATCACTTGATTTTTTTTAATATTCCTTCTTCTTGACTGTTAACTGATGGTTCAGTGTAAAAATAACCCTTTATTTTCTGCAGTGGTAGTCTGGAGGAGCTCACAATGCCCCACAGATTACTATTTCTACAATTTGATCAGTCCTGCTTTAGGAGACAAAGCTTAGTGAACAAACAAAACCCAAGGTATATTACAAGGATGCACCTTTTACCTCATTTACCTGGGTAAAATGGTGGCAAAATTAAACAAAAATTCTACAGAATGAGAATAGTCATACTTTGAACTTAATTTCTATGACTCTGAATAAGATTTTCTGGTGTGAAATGCATTGTAGAAACACAGTCTTAGCAATCCAGTATTAAAATAGTTGTCATATTATAATTTTAGAGGGCCTTATCTCTTAGTCACATATTGTTTAGCAATGCCTGTACAATACCCGGATTTGTGTTAATACTTTGCCTGCCGGTGTATATGCACTAAAGTCCTTGAACCTAAACTAGTGAAAAAGGTAGAGTATAGGACTTAAATAATTTAGAATATCACACCTTTTCCAATGATGCCACTTTTAGTTGCATCTCTTGCAGGTAGGTAAGAAATATCTTTTGGATAGATTCCTGCAGAGCCCTAGTATCCTGCATCCTGCATCCTCCCTAAAACCTCAGAATCCGTAGGCAGAAGAAAACAAGTTTGGGCAGAATACGATGGTTATTAACCCACAGAAATGGGATGACTTGAAAGCCACTCGCCACTCTTTGGGTAGACGTGCAAGGAGAAAAAAAACACCCCTTGGAAAAGTCATCCAAACAATCTCAGAACAGGACAAGGCTGGCATGTGCTCTGGGAGAGAAGCCTCAGTCTCTCTGCTGGGGGATCCCGACCCTTTGAGTCACCCTTCAATGGCCACTGAAACTGCTCCAGCACAGCATGAGGAGTACATTTCCCCCTCCTACCACAAATTTACTATAATTTGACAGTTCAGCAACCCTCATGAGAGAAATGGGTTGGAAACCTTTTAGGCAAAAAAATTAATTGAATCTAGGTCTCCCATATGTTGAGTGAGAGCTGGAATCACAGAGCCATTGTATAATGGAGAACCTGCCACCTCCTCTGTTATTTGTATTTCTCAAGCAATTAGATTCTGTTCTGTTGTGGTTTTTTGCTTATTTTGGTTGTTGCTGGGGTTTATTTGTTTATTTGTTTGATTGTTAGGCTTTTTTATTTGTTTGGGTTTTATAAAGAAAAGACACCATTTTATCTTTTCTGGAAAATTTTTTGAATGGTAACAAAAGGAACCACTAACAGTTATCTCTGATAAAGGCTCCTAAGTCCCAAAATAGGGGATTTGAGGATATTCTTCTGTTCTTTCCCTTCTTGCCTAGCCTCAGTCTCTCCTCTCACTTTTCAGCCTTTTCTGCATGTCTGATGTACCAAACAAGGAGCTACCACCTTACCCAGACAGGAGGATTCTGGTGCAGGTGCTTAAGAATTAGGCAAAAGACTTAAACCAAAGTGGTTGCTTATCTCTGCAGGGTATACAGTTTCTTTGGATGGTGATTTTGGTTCCCTAGAAGCACTGCAGGGACAAAGCATGTTTTTTCATCCTATACCACACATACTCAGCTGGGCTTGCAGTGAATGAGCTGTTCCACACCAGATTTGAAGAAACCCTGCAAACAAGTATGTTGCAAAGTCATCTGAATTGTTATTATTCAGCTTCAGGTGGCAGAATCTTGCTTGGGGCAGCTAAGCATGAGCCTAATATTCATGTATGGATGGAAATGCTGTTGGCTGTGAGGGTCCTAGTCTCTTCCCTTGCCAAAAGATTTCTGGGTCTTCTGTTTAAATGATATCTGTCTATCGGAATCGTGACATTGGGTGTTTTGTAGAAAGTTTTGTTCTCTGACATCTTGTTTACTGCAAAACTTCACATTGTTCTACCTGAAAACAAAATAGAAACTATTGACATCTTCGTGCTTTGCTTTCAGGCTTGTAAATTTTTGGATTACACACTGAGCCACATCTTCTGAACAAAACCAAAGGAACTCTTCAGCAAGTTTCTATCTATTTTCTTTTGACATTGATAGCTAAACTGAGAGTGCCTGAAAAACTTCAAACTATGTGACATGGGTAAATTCAAGATTTTATACTTGTCTAGACGTTTTATAAAGAAACATAGCTAAACAAATTTCTTAGTATTTTTAGTGGTTTTAATTGTTATTCCTTCACTGAAGAATATTGAAATAATTTTTTAAATTTCTTATATTACTATGGATTTGAAAGGAAGATTTTATTTTCCAGGTTGTAGTGTTGGGAAAATTTTCATAGTTGACTTAAGACAAAAGAGTTGCATTTGTAATGAAAGTAACCACACACATGAACCAAAATAGTCCAAGTACATTTTTCTGAATATGTGGTATTACATGTACGTTATAGATTTCTAAATGAAAGCTTAAGGCACTTAGAAACTGAGGAAGATCAATCAGACACTTAGCCAGATTTGAGAAGGACTTATCAGACTCTAAAGTCTTAAGTCTGTTTTTCTGTCTAAATGCACTCTTAATGGAATTAATACCTTTAGAGAAAATCTTCCAAATTATCTGAGTCTGGACATGAATTTTTAGTACATATTTTGAAGAGAGACAATGATTTAACTAGTATTTTTAATACTAATCTCTTTGGGGCAGCTGTCTTGGTCCTCCATGCAGGGTCCAACATTCCTTTCTCCCACAAGGACCAAAAGTATTTCAAAAGTATTTCAAAAGAAAATTTAGAAAATCTTCAATAAACCTTAATTAAATTTTGAGGCCAGCCTGGTCTTAGGAAAAAAGCATTACACTGGCAACTGGTAGGCCTGAATTCTGCTCCAACCTTCCTACAGATCTGCTGGGCTGCTTGCAAAATCATCTATCATTTTCTTTGCTTACCCTTTGCGAGGTTTTTTGTTTTTCGGTGTTAATCCAGGCATTCCAGAATATTTAATATTCTATGGGTCCTAAAAAATGTGTTTATTTTTTACTTGACCTGCCATGTGCTGCTTTAATGCAATTAATAACTATTGATAATAGTTAATTAGGATTTTGAACAATAACATATTTTCAATAAATCTGCTAATGGGAATTTACACATTTTCCTATCCCTATATGCTTGGGGACAAGAGAGACAAATTTTTCCAGTCTGAACAGTATTTTGTGTGAAAAGATCTATGTCCATGTGTCTCAGTTTAGAGAAATTTAGGAGAAATTTAGGAGAAAATGCTTTGGAAAGAGTGTTTCCTCTAAAGAAAAAGGGCTTCAGAAATCCTTTTTCTGCCAATGAGAAAAATTACCACCAGGGAGCAAAAGTGAAATAAAACTTGTTTATTGACAAAATGCTCGCATGGTAGGGGAAATAAATAAATAAATAGTAGATGCATGGCTTAAAATGAATAAATAATTTAAGAACTTTACCCCACACCCCCCACAGCAGAACAAAAATACCAGGTGGAGAAATAAATGGGCTGTCTGCATGACAAAGTGGGGACAAAATGGCAGCTGGCTTTTGGTCCAGGGAAGGGAAGAAAATGTTCAAAAAACGGCTCCGGCAAAACAGACGGAAACCTGTTGAACTTCCATCATTAGTCTCCTCCTCACAGTAGGAGAAATGAGTGTATTTTGTGCCCTTTCTCTTGTTGCTCCAGCTTTTCCCAATGTCTTGTGCCAGCCAGAGTGCCTCCTGGGGCTCCTGCAGGTCACAATGGTTGTCTGATCTCAGACCAAAACCAAGCCAGACAGTACAAGGCAAAAAAACCCACAAAAGGTGCCAAAATATATCTAACTTTCAAAACCCTTACTGAATTAGAGGTAAGAAAAGTTTGACTCATTGTGAAATGTGATTTATAAATTGGGTAATAGTACTTGCATGAATAACAATCATTAAAAGTTTTGAAGACGGACCTATTCAAGGAAGAATTTATGACTTGACAAACCAGAATGAAGCACCAGATGAATCTTGAAAGCATGAGATACAGCAGAAGTGTAAAACACAAGATTTTCATAAGAGGAAGAGATCTCTTTTACAATTTTTTTTTTTGTCTACTACATAAACTAAAATACTTCAGAATATTTTTTCCTTTTGTTCCTCTACAATCGAGAAAATGTTGTTGCAGCAGCTGTAGATAAAGAACAGGCCAGGATACCAGATATCTTTGTAAGAATAAACTTGGTAGTTTCTTGAAATCAGTAACTTAGCCTTAAGTATATGAAAAAAATGTGCAGCAGAGACAAGAAAATGGCACATAGAATATTTTGCTGTAGTTGTAATTGATTTCAAACTTCTATCCATACTCCTTAGATATGAAGGCATGAACACAAGATGTTTTCCTCTTGGTGGTTTGAAGATTTCACTCTAAAGCAAGACAAATGCTGAAAGAGAAAACTTGTAAATAAGGAAGGAAAAGGAAGAAAATTTGAGAGCCACCACTATAAAATTCTAACATTACAGTAATTGGATATTGTGATATGGTTTCATGCTAATTATAATGCATATGAATAAAGAAACTCGAAGTCTTCACAAAATTTTTCTCAAGTTACAGGCAGAACCAGTTTTTGGATGGCCACTAAATTTTGTTATCAACTTAGGCTCTGAGATATGGACTTTAAAAATGTTAATTACAACATTTGACTGTTTTTCTTTTCACAGCTGAATCAGTTTCTCCATGAAGTACATGAAACTAAGCTAGAACACCTTGCTTCAGCAACAGGTGCAAACTGTACCCAATCTTGATGCAGTTCTGCTCCCATCCTTTTGAAAATTACCAGTAGCCCACAGAGCAATAAAAATCTCCTTTTCTTGTCAGCCTTTCCCCCATTTTCTCCTTACCTGAACAATTTATTGTAGATTTTTGTTATACTACAAAGTATGACTTCAATGTAATCTTTAATGTGAGTCCTTTACAGTTACAAAGCTTAGGCATGGGAAATTAAACTCTCAGCAGCTTTCTGTGTTGCCCTTTACACAAGATAAATGTAAAATTATGGGATCCAATAACAAGTGAAGAACTGATCCCAGTGGCTGGAGTAAGTCATGGATTTCCTTTCCATAATGTGTGCAAGAAACCTGTAAAAACTTTGGCAGCAGTGATTTACAGGCATCGCTGGTGCTTCCAGAAGTGAAAGAATTCCTAATAAATCTGTGGACATTTACCACAGCAGCAGGTTTCCTCACATGTGTGGGTGTTCAGGGCTTTGCTCCAGCTAGCTGAGATCTTTCTGCCCTGCTTCCCTTGATAATTCGTGGGGTTCAATCTCTAGGCTCCACGTGGCTGAGGCTTGGAGAATGAAGAGTGGATTCTGCTTTGGTTTTCAGGTCTTTATTCCATGTGGGACGGAAGGCAGAATGGCTGAGAATGGCCAGTTCACCTTTCTTTATCACCTTGGGTGATACCTGAACCAGGGGGGTCTAGATCCAATCAAACAGGGGGAGGGGCGTGGTCAAGGCCAAGGACATTTTACACTTCAATGGGGAAGGGTGGCACCCTGGCATCTTGCCAATAGGAGAGGGTCAACCAGGGTGATTGACAAGACAGGGTGATACCACCAAGGGGTTGGGATAAGGGGATCAGGGGAATGGAATGAACCATTTACAATTTGATTACTACACACTGTAACACACATGCATGTTATAGACCAACAGATTAAGCTTTTTATTGAACATCTATAAACCCATTGATGGAACAGGATCATCAGACAATAAGAGAGCACTCTGAAATATAACCTAGTAAAAGCCACAGATGGGATATTTTTGTTTAGGAGATACTGTTCTTCCACTTTCCAAAATAATTTTGATAAAAGATTCAAGGAGTGCAAAAATTTCATCTCCAATGACCTGGTCATATGTTTGCTACCTTCCAAAACTAACAGTACCTGCAGAGAATCTTAATTTTCTCCTAGGTCTGCTTTGCTTTCCTGATCATCATAAAAACATACAATTCAAATGGGAAGGTGGTTTCTGTGTTTGGTGGGTTTTTTTCACTGTTCATTTACCATTTTTTATAATCTTTTTGTGGATTAACACTAAGTCTAGCATGCAAAAGTATCTTTTCACAGGATGTAATCTGCTTAAACATCAAATAATTTTGGCCTATGGCAAGGGTTGAAAAGATAGTACAGCCTTCCTCGGGCTCTCACATCTGGCTTGAGCTCATGGAAGAAAAAAAAACCAGAAGAAAAAACAATACCAGAAGACTGGATGCCTTATTTTATTACTAAATATCACACACACAGACCCCACTCATTTGAGAATTTTACAGATATGTAAGACCGCCTCTGAGAGCTACACATTTAAGCAATTAATGCAAAAATTAAAATACGAGTTTCACACTAACTACTTCAAATGACGCTTCATTCTATAAATAATGATTATATTCTGATTCTGGGCAGTAATGGATAAGTGCTCATGATGTAGCTGTATTC
The DNA here is from genome assembly GCA_013400435.1 of Pycnonotus jocosus. Taxonomy (NCBI): domain Eukaryota; kingdom Metazoa; phylum Chordata; class Aves; order Passeriformes; family Pycnonotidae; genus Pycnonotus; species Pycnonotus jocosus. The sequence continues at coordinate 15,885 of VWYP01020617.1, read as the reverse complement.
AGCTTAACTTGGAGAGAAACCAAGTGAGCATCTGACCCTTTGTTTCTGGCACAGGTATGCCATCACTTCCATTATGAAAATATTCATTGTTATTGAAACCTTCATTGGAGTATTAGCAGTTCAATTAGTAGAGTTTCAGGCCTGATATGGACAACTTTGCCCTCTTCACTAACTTCTTGGGGCAGAGGTAAGCATGTTAACCCTGCAGCTGCTCATGTGTAAGACGTAGATAGTAGGAGAACCCCCAGTTCCTTCAGCTGGGGCAGATCCATCACAGAGGTCACCACAGATCCCTTGGCTTGGCATCTCTCCTGTGCAGAGTCACACAGTGGCACCAGGATGGACCTGCACTCCTCTGTCCACCCCAGACAGCCACACTAAAAGTGTCCTTCAGCAACCAAATTACACAACAGCAATGAATGCACACTTATCACTGCAATCCTCCCCTGGTGCTACTGGGTCAGCTGGGGACCACAAGTGCAAAGCCCTTTTTTACTGACAAATACCAGACATAAAATTTAGGCTGCTCTGGCTGCCTGTGGTTCCTGTTCTAGCTGATGAATAAATGGCTCTGTCTCCAAAAGATCCGGTTGATCTGCTGATTTGAAACCTCTTCCAAGCGGCAATTAAGAGTGGACCCCTAGACAAGATCCTGTCTCCGTGCAAAAAGGCTTTTTCAGGAGGCAGAAACAAAAGCAACTCTCCTGGAAAAGCACAACCTGTAAGCATCCAGGTGTCCCATCTCTGGCAGTAAATAATTAGGGCCTGATCCAGCACCCTCCAAGACACCAGAGTGAGTAATTCCAGAGGATGTTGCCCTGGCCTGGTTGTATCACTGCATTTGAAGTTTTCTTTCAAACAAGAGGCAGAAATCACTTGTCTTCCAGCCCTATTATTTACTAGGCTATTTTCAACAGAGCTATCAGATGACTTCACTTTTTTGTTTATTTTCCATAAGTGCTGTAAATTCCAAATCTTCTCCACACCTATCTCCTATCTTTTGTAGTTCCAAACCCCTCTCTGAACTTGTATCTTGGGAAAACTGCATGGCTGTGGCAGATATGAATACAGGATTTCAGTAGCATTAATGTGACTAAAGGCTTCTTAAATTTTTTTTATTTTTATTTTAACTTATCTGCAATTTTCCCCAGTGTGCATCAGTATAACTTTCTTTTATTGAGATGAATCTTCAGTTAGTTATGTTAATTCAGAGTAGAGTACAGGAGGAATAGGAATGAAATTTCTTTTCTTTTTATTGAAAATTTTTCCTAAAAACATTGCTTTAAATTTTGTACTTTTAAAACTAGCAGAAAAATACAGAGAATAATAGAAAATTTGAAAAAGTTTAACAACTTTAGCTGAAGAGTAGCCCACAGCAAAATAAAAAAGAAGACTGTTTTACCTCTGCACTAGTCAGAGATCACAGACAATGAGAATGTCTGTGATATCAACATGAGTTTTCCATTTATCTGAGAAAAAAAAGAAAACCCAAAACCTAGATGTTTGCATATGCAGATGAAAAATCTTTTATCTTTTTGTGGCAATTTCATCTGTTCCCTTCATGGCATCTTTGAATACTGGAATGAATTCCCAATAAAAGCATTTAAATTTATGTAGATTCTAAACCAATGTTAAACATGACTGGCTTTGGGACAGTGCCCCAGCAAACCTCATGTCTGAATATTTGGTGAAACTGACCTCTGAAAAAATATTTTACAGCCTACCTCCAGGCCAAGGCTGTCAAAGCATAAATAAACATCAATGCATACACTATGACCACTACCCACTTCTAAAGTTGGCATCAAACCATTGACCTGTTTCAATTTCAAATGCTGCATTTATTTTTATTTCATGGTATTTTTATTTATGGAATGCTATAAATATCATAGCTCTGACATTAAAAAAAATAAATTAGTCAAGGAATGATTTTCCCCCCAAAATCTCTGAATTATTTCTTGTAGATATAAGAGTACCTATAGTCTATGGTCAACTTTAGACCTAAAGGGGACCATGGAAGGTCTCATGAATGTGCATGCAGTTCAGAAGATCACTACTGAGCTGCTGAGATTGCCTTCTCTGATCATGGGAGTGTTGGGCTAATGCTGACATGAAAATTCTGAAAGAGTGCCCTGAGTGTCACTTCTTTTAAGGCACAGAGACAGAATATACAGCTGATTTAAGCCAGTACTAAGGGACTTCCTCCAGTAAAAGAATGAGGTCAGACTGTGGAGAGAAAGTTGAAGTGTCTTTGGAGGTTTATTCCCATCATCTTGCTGTAGCCCTTCTTTCCAAAAACGAAAGATTTTTTGGCAGCACTTGTTTCTGGACCCCAAACCTCCTTGGAACATGGATCCGTTTCCCACAAACAGTAGATCTCTCTGTCCAATGTGGTGGATCCACCTGTACAGAGTGGAAATTTAAACAGGCAGAAAATCACAGGATACTCTGAGCTGGAAGGGACCAACAAGATCATTGAGCCCAACGCTTAAGTTAATGTCCCATACAGGGATCAAACCGGCATCCCAGGTATTACAAGCAATGTGGGCTAACCAACCAAGCTAATCTCATAGTCAAACAATAAACTTATCGAAGACACAGGGGAAACAAGGAAAACAATCTGGCCACTAGATTTCTATTCCAGATTTCATGCTTCTTGTGCAGTCTCATCATAGAGTCATAGAATCACTGAATCATAGAATCACTGAATCATAGAATCACAGAAAGGCTTGTGTTGCAAAGATCTAAAAGATTATCTGGTTTCAATCATGGATAGAGATGCCACCCACTAGATCAGGTTGCTGAGAGTCCCAGACTTCAACTGCTTTCCACAATATTTATTCTTAATTAATATTCATCCTGAACCATGAGGACAGTACTTGTGGATCACAGCCTAAATGGCTTAGTGATTTCTTTTGACACTTTCCTTACGAAAGTAGAAGGAAGAACATTTGGCTGCTTCCTGTACTTGGGGTATATCACCTCTAGCGACAAAGGCCTTAAAATGTAAAAAAACCCAAAAAAACAAACAAAAAACCTGTAGCTGAAAAATATGAAAACGGGATCCTTGACCCATCAAAACCATATACTATTTTACCATGACAAGAGAGTAGTAGAGAAATGAAAATATATAGATAAATATGGTAAAATTTCAAGAATTTTGGGTCAAGTAGTGACCTGAAATCTAATGGGAAGTATTAGACAACACTTCTTACCTGAGCCACCATCAGCTCCTCCAGGAATTAGTTCAACCTATCACATTTATTCTTTTTTCTTAGGAAGACTTCAGCTGGCAATTTACCCTGAGATTCAGGATGCTTGACCTCTGTTGGACCAACAATGAAATTAATTCCATAGATGAGGATACTCCACTGAATATTTCTCTCCTTGCTCCTACCAAATACATAACATCACTAGACATCACTTACCCAAAGCACTACTGTTTGGTGGGATAGGTAGAGGGTATTTATGGAAGGCAGGCAAAATCTCAAGTCATCTAGTGGATAGACAGTTGAGTAGAGTACCTCCCAATGCTCCTCTTAAGATATTTTCCTGGTAGTTTCTCAGTATTGCCATCAGATTCATTTTCATATGTGCACCCTTTTAGGTGCTATATTTCCATCTTTCTCCCTCCACAGAAGCAAATAAGTAATCAATACTTCCTCAGTGTTGCATTTCAGCTTGTCACTATTTCCTGAGGAAAGTCAGCCCTTGAAGCAAGGAGGTGAAGAGCAGGCCAGAGTTATTTTTCCTGGGAAGTGTTCATGGAGTAAGTGAAAGCTGGCAACATCTAGAGCTATTGGGAACTCTGCATGTTTTTGAGCTTGGCTTGTTACAGCTGAGGCAGCCAAAATTCAACCTGCCTGGTGTGAAGTTAGATTAAACAGCATGGTTTGATGTTTTAAAAGTATGTTTAGTTCTATTTCCCTGACAATCTCACAATGTACAAACAATCCAGATACCTAAAATTACGGAAACTTGGACAAACTCCAGTAGCACGATGAACAATGAAGCTGATAATTGCAGAGACATTTTGCCTAATCTTTCATCTCAGGCCTCAATAGAGCTGCTTAATGAATTTTTTCTTTAGCTTAATTTATATTTCTGTGAATCCAAGTTTGTGTCACAGACCCACAACCCATTGCTCCTTTATTGCAATAAAGGGAGATTCTGGGAAACTGTTTAGGAGATGTTATTTCTGCAGATCACTTTCTTATGATGATCATCATGGCATTGCTCAGCTTCTCATAACCTTTTTCTCATCACCCAGGTTTTAATGATTACAACTTTTGTTAAAGCACTGAGACTATGGCCCAATATGTGAAGAGATAAGAAATCCAAAATAGTTTTTAGAAGTCTCAGTCTTCTGCAGGACAAATAAAAGCATTAAATATATTTAAATTTGTGATGGATTATATTTATTTGTTTGCAAGAATTCATTTGGGAACTCTCTACAGATGCACTCTTCAAACTCCTGTATATTTAGCTCATTGGAGCTACCTGCCTACATTAGGAGCAATAATAATGGGCAAATATGTATTCTAAATGCAAAACAATATAGCATAAGCAAGATAAGTATAGCTAAATAGTTAGGCTGTGTGTCATTTTGCAGTGTAGTTGATGGAGATAATATATATACTGATAATAGCATGTAATCTGAGGCAGGATCATCTTTTCAGAGATTATGGAGTATTGGGCATCCTTCACTCTACATATTACACCATGGTACCTAAACCTGTCACTGTTTAATGTATGTCTTTTCATGGGATTATGAGATGGAGGAATCTCCTCATTTTATGGATCAGAGAATTATTTAGGTTAGAAAAGACCTCTGTGATAATTGAATCCAACCTTTGATTGATTATCTCCTCATCAATCAGAACACGGCACAAAGAGATATGAGCAGTGATATTGAACACCTTACAGGGGTGGTGATTCAACCATCTCCCTGGGCAGCCCATTCCAAGGCTTAACAATCCTTTCAGCGAAGAAACTCTTCCTGATGTCCAGCCTGAACTTCCTCTGGCACAGCTGAAGGTCATGTCCTCTCCTCAGGCCACTGGTGCTGTAGGAGAAGAGCCCAGCCTCCTACAGCCTCCTCTTGGGCAGTTGTAGAGAGTGATAAGATCTCCACTGAACTTTCTTTTCTCCAGGCTAAACACATCCAGCTCCCTCAGCTGCTCCTCATATAGCTTTTTCTCTACACTCTTCCACAGCTTTGTTGCCCCTTCCTGGAGAGGTCTCAGCACTATAATGTCTTTCTTGAAGTGAGAGGCCCAGAACAGGACATAGTGCAGGATAACCAATGGTGAATACAGAATATATACAAATACACATAAAACTAAAAGTAAAAATAAATGTAAAAGTAAAAGTAAATGTAAATAATATATATGTCTATATTGGATAGTATATATAATGAAAGTTATATACCAAATTCAGTTTAAAAAATCTGTTCTGATGTTGCTTTAATTTGGAGGTGCCCAAAAAATTTAAGTAATTTCCCTTTTTCTGGCTCAGTCTTTAACCGTCAGGAAGAACTGTTCTTCTGAAAAGGTGCACTTAGAAGTTTCAACCCATTGCTCCAAGTGGTCAAACATGTATCCTTTCATAATTAGAGTCTTCAAGATGGAACACCTAAATCAACATCCTTACATTGACAATATTATTTCAAACATACAATAAGCTGCAGATAAACTCACAGAATATGCGGAGTTCGAAGGAACCCACAAGGATCATCAAGTCCAACTCCTGCACAGAACACCCAAGAATCCCATCACAGGCGTGAGAGCATTGTCCTTATGTCTCTTCAATTCTTTCAGGCTTGGTGTTGTGACCACTTCTCTGGGGAGCCTGTTCCAGTGCCCAGCCATCCTGTGGTCAAAAACTCTTGCCCGATATCCAACCAAAACCTCCCCTGACTCAACTTCATGCCATTTACTTCAGTCCTGTCTCTGGTCATCACAAAGGGGAGATCAAGGTCTGCCCCTCCTCTTCCCCTTCTGAGAAAGCTGAAGGCTGCAAAAGGTGTCCCCTCAGTCTCCTCCAGGCTGAGCAGACCAAGTGACCTCAGCTGCTCCTCATATGGCTTTTCCTTAAGGGCCTTCACCTTCCTTGTGGACATTCTCTGATAGCTTGGTATCTTTTTTTTTCATTGCAGTGCCCAAAACGGCTCCCAGCACTGCAGGTGAGGCTGCCCCAGCTCAGAGCAGAGCAGGACAATCCCCTCCCTTGCCTGCCTGTGATGCTGTCCCTGATGAATCCCAGGACAGGGTCAGTTCTCCTGGCTGCCAGGGCACTGCTGCCTCATGTTCAGCTTTCTGTCAAATAAGTTTCCCATGTCTCTTTGCATAGCGTTGCTCTCCAGCATCTCATTCCTGACTCTGTCCATCCATACATCCAGGACTGCACTGTTCCTGGTGCAGAGTCCAGCACTTTCCATTGTTGAACTCCATACGGTTGATGGTTGCCCAGTCCTCTGAATTGTCAATACTCTGTGTGGCAAATTTAATCACAGACTGTGATCAAATATTTTAGAAACCATGCAGAAGCTTTATCCAATGAAATGGAAGCAAGAATGCCCCTTGCCAAGGTAGTTTCATCCATTCACCTAAACAATATGAATCATTTTATCATGGCAAACAAATCCTAGTTTTGCATATTTGCAATCTACTTAGGCTGCTAACTTGTGCATTTCTGTCAGCATATGTAGCACAAGTGCTGGATAAACATGATAAAATATAATATGATGATGATGTGATCCTTCCTTACCAAAATATTTAAATTTCTAATTTTGGATGAGCTACTATGTTTTTCTCTGACTAATTTTAGAAACTATGATAAAGCCATAATAAATGGAATGGTCCTACTAAAGTGGTTGATTTTTCTAGATAATTAACAATGCTACCAAAATTTTTGTGCATTCTAATAAATATAAAATATTTCTTTAGAATTATTCTGTGAAATACTCTAAATAGTGAGACAATGTAAATTTGGATCAAGTTGAACTCATTACTGTCATAAAATGGCATGGAGAGACAGTCTGGTGTTAGGCAGAACTGCTTAGAAATTTGGTGTTGCAGCTTACAAAAACAGCTATTTCTTTTTGACATATTATTTGTTATAAATCACACTGAAACAATTTTATTAATTAGAGCAGTGAAACAAAGTGACTGAAATAAAACAGCTTCCCTGCTGCTGCTCAGTAACTGGCAATATTCTTATCAGTTTCACTAAAGAAAAACTTTGCTAAAGTGGACACCCATCTCACAGGATCTGGGGCTACAAGCCAGAATGTTCAAGAGGACCAGTGATAAGCTGCCAGAGACAGAAATGGTTGATGCCTTAAACATTGTTATGGAGTTTTACCCATTACAGAAAAAACTGTAAAAAGAAGATACAAGCACAGAAGCCCACCCCTCCTTGAAGATGCCTGACTGGAGCTTTGTACTGTGAGCGAAGCCACCCAGATAAGATAAAGGGAACACTATTGTTCAATCATCTCAGGCCTAGGGAGAAACAAACAAGGCTGAGGGAAAGGAATGCATCCATCCACAAAAAAGCCAAACACAGAAGAGAATCATCCCTGGCTGGGTTTGGGGTGAGGGAGACCACAGCCCACAGAGGCCAGGTTTATACAGACTCACCCCCCAAAACGAGGTGGGAGAAGGAGGTCTCGGGTGTGTGATGTAACCTCTGGTCAGAGGCACTGAACACCCAACCTCCCTCACACAAACCAGCCCAGCTGTGAAACCCCAGCCCAGGGAAGGCCACATCCATGGGACATTCACATGGGAGGCAGCTGAGGGGATGTCATAATCCATCAAAGACCCCCAAAGTGCTCTCCAGGATCATTCCTGAGGCCTTGCACCACAGCACTGCACGTGAGGCAGAATAATGCAACAGACCCAGAGTGTGCTGCAGGACACTGTGTCAAACTGCACCCCCTCCACCCCCTCCAGGGGAGGTACCTGGGCATTCCCACCTGGAATGAGCATATGTTAATCCATTAGATTTTATGTGTTTTGGGAGACCCTCATCACCAAGACCAGCTGCAGAGGATCATCAGGAAGCCAGTGGGATCCATGGAGTGGTGATATTTTCTTTATTTTCTCTCTCTGTCACTCTCTTTCTTTTCCCCCACCTATTTTCTTTCTCTTTCTTCTCTCTCTCTCATATTTACTATCAAATAAAACCCATACTATTGACATTGTCATATAATCTTGTTTGCACCTTAACTCAGGCAGAGGCATTTCTAATAACTTTAAAAACCAGACAGTAGCACAAGTTGATGATCAAATTTTATGAGAGTTATCTATGATGGCTTTCTGAGAACACTGAATTCTTGTGTTAGTAAAAGTCACCAAACAAATCTCAGGACTGAAAACATATAAAGCTGCTGATGACATAGTAATTTTTCAGGTGTATGAGCAAGAGTTTAACGAAAATGCTAAATGGGTTAAGGCAAAGTTTATTTCAATGTGTTTAGTAACATAGTATGGCATTTACTAATAAAATGAGGCTTTATCAGAAAATAGCTAACTCTGTTAATCCTTCTTTGCAAATGAAGGTTGCACAATGACATTCAAGATCAAAAAAATATATGATTGTGGACCAAGAATGAAATGATGGTCCTTTTCCAAATCATCCTAAAGTGCAAAGGTTCCTCTTTGACCTGCACCATTAGGCATCTGAAGACAGTCAAAAAGTTGGGCTGAAAGTGATGGTCTATAACTTCTTCCAGTTCCTATACCAATTTCCATATACCTAGAACCAGACATTGCCAAATGTGTCCTTTTCTTCAAGTACGCCTAGACCTTCAACTCCTCCATGATAAAGATTGTGGGAAATTTTTTCCTTTTCACAGGCTGTAAGATCTACCAACAAACTTCTAGATTTTGCTTGTTTCTAAAGAGCTTTTTTCCTGAATGTGGTATTGACCATGAAGTACAAGTAACTAAGTAACTATTTTATTATTATTATTATTATCCTGATTTTGCCTGTTTAATTTAATTTCCTATGTATTCTTCTGATATGGGAAAAGAGAAAAAAGATTCACAACACCCACGGTATCTAAACAAAACAAATCAAAAGACAATAAAACTAACCCAAAATACTCTAATGCTCTGAGAGCAAGGAAAATAAAATTAATAAGATGTTAAATATACATGGCGAGAACTGATGTAATTTAGAAAGGAGAAACCTTGCCAGTCAACCTTCCTCTTCTTGTGTCTGCCAGTGACAAGCTGAGCTTTGCAAGAGAGGAATCTCCTGCTCAGTTTTGAGGGTCACTTACTTAAGTGGTTTTCCCTCCTAAATGTTACCTGGCACTACTGGAGGACAGATGTAATTTTGTTTTCTTCAGAGCTCAGAAGTTAGAGTCTCCCCTCTTTTCCTCATAAATCCATTTGCAAGCTGAGTAATGGCATGAATACACTGAACATGTTACAAAAAAGTATGCAAATATGGCATTTCAGGTGCTTTTCAGAGGGTGTATTATTTTATTCTGGCCAAGATCCTCTGTTGAATTTATGAGCATAATAATCTGCTTTTTAAAAAAGATTTTCAGTTAAATAACACAGAGTGAAATGAAGCTTATGAAGGCATTTGGAAGAGGATTAGAATGACATGAAAATTTTTAAGGGAGATCAGTACAGACATTTACTAGACAGCACTTGTTGTGTAATGGAGCACACTTGGAATATGCACATCTCAATAAACATTTCTAATCAATATGTAAAATAAATACAGGGATTAGAAATTTATTGGTGTGGTGAACATCCTAGATTCTACATACCTTTGACATTACATCTTCATTTTAAGTGTAACTCTGTATATTTAAAGCAATGAGCAGGGTGAAAACTTTTTATAGCTACACATTGCACAATGGGTTTCTTCTAATTTTGCTGCTATTTTTCTGACATTTATTACATCTTATGTTTTACATATTCTGCCTATATATGGACAAGAGCATTAAACTGCGCAATTTAGTATTTTGCCAGGTACCTAGATTCAATGAAATTTAAGCAAAGAAGTTCATATTAGAAAAAGATCCAGCAGAAGAAGGTTTTAGTTTTGTCAAATAAAAGACCACTCAGTCTTTTCCTACACAACACTCTGAAGTGTGAATACTTTCAAGTATTGTAGATATGATGACTATGAGAGCTTCACTGGTTGAGCACAACTCCCTGAGGACTCTCTTAAAACTTTCTTGTGAACCTGTATTGCGCTACAAAAGTGTATTATCCAAGAAGGTAGGATAGAAGAGGCGGGAGTTACCCTACACAAAGGAAAAGCTTTTGGAAACAGAAGTTTAGATTGAAAGGTTTATGATGCTTCAGATTTCCTCAGTCTCATTCTTACAATGAGACAAAATTGTGAAAAAGATAATGATTACAACAAAATGAACGTGACTTCAAGCCTGTAACAGTAAAAAGCAAACCGTAAAAAGGAAAAATTTTCTAATGTTTAGTCTCAGCCACAGACAAATAATTCCACTGGAATACCCAGCCAAGATCAGAACTGAGGTGGAGTTAAAAAACCAAGGATTGTTGTTCCTACCTGCACTGTGCTGAGATATTCTCAGACATCTGAAAGCATCTCTTACCACTGAACAGAGTTGCAAAGAGCACACACAATTTTAGATAGTCATTTCCTCATCTGGAATGATTTTCTGATTTCGTTACTGAAGAAACATTAAAATACTTCCTTTTTTTTTTTTTTTTTTTTTTCTTTTTTTTTTCCATGAGATTTTTAGGTTGTCTAATCNATAAATTTATTCAGAAGTCACAGACTTAATGGCTTATCTCTTTTAGGGCTGTTCTAAAGAAGCAGAGATTCTTTATAAATCACCACAGGCCAGGTGCAAAGGGTGAGTTAAGAACTGTGAGCATCCTCCCTAAGTGTACTGCACTGTCCATCTCTTGTAGTTGTGGCAATTGTTATACTTTGCAGAATTGCTTAAATGACTGTAAAAAAAAATGTGGGGAGTGTGAAAAAAACCCAACCCAAGCACGTTGTGTCACACACATGAGAATGGGTCAAAGGTCATATAACAACTTGCCTTTCAACACTTCTTAGCTCTGCATTATCAACATTTATGCACACTTCCAGACAAGTTTTAATGCCATGTTTACATATATATACATATATGGTCACACAAACATAAGTGTGTGTAAGCCTGCTCGCTGAAACAATGTGCAGCAGCATCAGAACCCTTGTGGTTCATATAGCTATGGACAGAGTCTATCACTGTTAGAAAATCAAAGGTGGTTTGATACTCAGCTGAGGAACCAGCTCACATGTGATGCACACTGGTTAGGTGACCCAGTTGTTACAACTATTGAGCAGCTTCTCATTGACCATTGTACCTCATGAGAAATACTTTGGAAATGTTTTAGAGTGTTTATGTAGTTTCTGGGAGCACATTTCCTAATATCTCTGTAAAATTAATGCACTTGCCTGAGAATATGGCTTTACAGTCCCTAAGTTACAAGAAAAAAAGAACTATTGTTGGAACCCAGGGCATCTCTTTGGCTGCCCTGGAAGCTCAGGACACCCTGACCAGACAGTCTGGGAACTGAACAAGAAGGATTTACCCCAGTACAGGGTGTTTACAACCCTGCCCAGAGGGGTGAACAGGGGGGTTTTACCCTTGTCCATGGGGGTCACAGACCATGACACAAAGCGGAGATGAATTACAAATCTCAAGAGTGTGGAACACAGTAGTTTAGCTTATCACTGAGTGAGAAATATGTAGTTTTAGGTTTTCTATAATAGAAGTAAATGAGGNAACAAAGTGATAGACCTTGGAGAAACTGAAGTCTGAAGCCTCTGTCTCTTTCATGCGTCTGCCCCGAAACATCCAGGAGGGCAAAAAGACTCTAAACCACCAGAATATCGGAATCGATAAATCCGACAAACTATGAGTAATAAATGTCAAAATTACTTGCAAGTGGCCTAAATCAGCATTTCTTCATGGATACTGGTGGTACTTCAAACTCCCTTGTTTCCTAGTAAGCTGCAGGAACAGACAGTTAAAAACAGACCCTCTCAAGGAACACATTATGGACGTGGCAACTTTTCACAGGGTCGACTGCACACAAACTGCATGGTAATATGTTTGTATATTCCATAAATCACTTTGTTACTGATGCCTACTCTCTATTGTACAAGAAATATCTGTGTTCTATGTTTTAAGTGCTCTCAAACCTGAAACAACACGGTTTAAAGTGGTGAATTTACTACTTAATGTCCTTAAAGGCCATCTTAAAGCTAGCCAGATTTACTGAAGCATTTCAATTACAATTGCTTACCGCATTTTGCAGTAATTACAGTTTGTTTGTTTAATGACATGGTCCTTAATTGCAGACACCAGTGAAAGAACAATCCAGCATAAAAAAAAAAAAATATTTCTGAAATCATTCTTCTCAAACTAGAGGAAAGAAAGTGTTGGGGAGGAAATTTGTTTAGGTAACATCGGAGCATTTTCAGAAGAGCTGACAATAAAGGGGCCCTGATCTTCCATCCTCCTGGTATAAGCGAGAAGCAACCCCAACATCAGTGGTTACACAGATATAGAACCAATGTACATGAGAATAGAAGTAAGAGTCTCTGCTTTCAGATTAGGGGACCTTTAACCAGCTTTGCTAGTGTTGTGGAGCTGTACTTACACTGCAGTAAAAGAGCCTAACCTCAGTGTCAGTCACAAAAAAAAATAGTCATGGTTTTTCAGAGATTGTTTCTTCAGCAAAGTAATTCTCCATGACCAAATTAAATGAGATACTTCATCACTCAAGTAAGGTGAAAGTATTGGAAGTCCTCAAGCACTGTAAAATTTTATCCATTTTGAACCCATGCTAGGGCATGAGCGGGCTACATATGAATGTATCCATTTTGAACTCATGCTAGGGCATGAGTGGGCTACATATGAATGTTTCCACCTCTCATGGTAAAAATGACGTGAAGGGCCCAAGTAATTTGTTCAGTATACAACAGAAAATGCTACTTTGAGCTTAATTTGAAAAAGATATACTAGATTCAGTTTTCAAAACTTTACTTCAGGCATCAGCATGTTACTTCAACTTGAGAGCATTGGGAGTCCAGGAAAGTGGAATAATCCAAAAGGGAAAATGGAAATTCACAAGCCAAGAAGTCTGAAAGCTCAGGTGGTTTGTGAAATTCGTGCTTTATATGAAGCAAGAGGACAACATGACTTCCAATAGAAAGTCAGCCCTTACTAGTAGAGGTATTCCCTTTGCACTTCACAGTTGGAAAATCTGGGTGTCTATTCCAGCTTAGATGAGACCAGACAGTCAGACTAAGTTTTTATCCTACCTCCCCTACTTTAAAACAATTCAAGAGCTTTATTATGTGATGTAAACTACAGGTATGATATACTTCATCAAGACCGTCACTTATTCTTGTAGGAATTTTAGGAATAATTTGCAGATGATCAGAATATTTCATGCAGAAAAATTCATTAAACCAAATATGACACTAGCAGTAGCAAATATTCTTACGCAGCTGCAAAATACCCATGTTATAGCAGAACCCTTTAGCCTTTGGATAAACATTTGGGTGTCTGTCAGAAATGGCCCTGGAGAACAGCAATACAAATTTTAAATTCTTTGTCTCTATCTGTATGCAGTTTTCAACAATCAGTGAAAAACTAGGCTGAGGTGGAAATAAGGGGAAAAAAGGAAAAAGAAGGCTGGTATTTTTGTGTAGGTGGTTTTGATTAGAGTTGGCAGCCATTTTAAATGAAATGCATCTTCCAGAAGAAAAGACAGTTTTACTCAGGGAAGACACCTGTGATACAAGAATGAGACTTTTGACTTGTGATGGGCAAATCTACTGAAAAATATGTGGTTATTACATGCATTTTCAAGCCTTTCAAGATCTCCCTCAATTTCCATCCTTCTCTCAGAGGCGGTATAGGCATTTTTAGGTAGAGGTTTTTTCTGTTTTTTTCATACATCACATAATCTCTGATTACAGCTGATTATTTATGCCAGAGTGCATAGAACAATCAAAAATCTACTGAGATTATTCAAGAAGCCCCAAAATTTGCCTCATATGTACCAGCTGGGAAGGGACCCTTTCTAGGCTGTTTCTCAACCTCCTGCTCTTAAGGTTTCCTTCAACTTGGACCATTCTCCGTGCTCTTCCTCTTACATTAAAAGCCACACAAATATTTAAAAATATTTCTGTCTTAAAAAGCAATGTTTCAGGGAACCCCCGGATTATTATTCAAATGACCCAATTTATTCTGCTGGATCCTAAACATCTTGGAAAATTAATCTCTTTCCCACAATGATATCACCAGCTATAGCTAGAATTTTCAAATTATTTTAAAGCACTGATTATGTGCTTTACCCTGCATATATAAGACAAAGGATCAGGCTTGTCTCTAGTGTGAGTGGTGCCAATCCTGGTCTCCAGCAGTGGAGGAGACCTCATTTTTCCTGCAGTCTAGGCAACCTAGAGAACATGCTGACTGCACCAGTACATAAGTGGAGGGCACATAGCTGCACTAGCTGCTATATGCCTGAGAAAATACGTCCTGCCTTCTCAACAAGGCTTATGAGCTTGGGCTGCATGCCTGCTAGCTGCAGCTACATGGCTCCTGCTTTGAGGCCAGATTGCATCTAGCTGGCTCAGAGTGCAGGAAGAACAAATTTGAGCCTGCTTGCAAAATATCTCTTGAGTGTTGTACCTGCCAATTCAGCAGGGTAGAAGCAGAGCACCACAGTAGCCCCCTTGAAATTTGCAGGAGATCCAATTCGAAGAACATACACAATTAAAAAAAAAAAAAAAAAAGGAAAAATGCAAGTATCCTTGGGAAATTTTTCTTTCAGAGGATGTTACACAGTTGTAAACCCTTCCATTATCTGATTTCTTCACTACCCCCCTTCCATTTCCTTATTCCACATTTGTGAGTGTAAATTCCACTCCTACTAAATGCCAAGTTGCTGCAAGTCAAACAGCTCTGACACTTACACCCACATACACCTGTTTCCTGACCAACAAATACATGATGTGTAACTTATACCATTGCTAACTTATGATTGAATTTGGCAGGTTTTTTATTAATTTATTAATTTTTAAATGTACTCTAGGGTCAATATATACACATGTTCTCGCTGGCTCTGATCTCACTCCTTTTAAGCCTCCTGCACTGAAATATTTAATGGCTGGATTTGCAGAATCCCCAGGTATGACACCACCAGATGCTGCTGGTGCAATTTAACAATGAGAGATGTAGGATTCGTGGTTCAATGCATAGAGCCCAAGACTGGAGAATAACATTGATGTTTTCATACATTTGTTTGCAGGTGGACACCTAATCTGGCTGATTCAGACAAGTACAAACAAAAGCTGGCAGGCTTAAAAAAGTGAGAATGGGATTTTGCAACAATGTAGAGGAGTGAGTGTGAAAAAATGCAGCCCAAGGAATGAATATCTCTGGGACTGGACCTGAAGCAGGGCAGCGTATGGGACAAAACTTATTAAAAATAGAAGTTGCAGTGAAAAGTTGGGAAAAGACCTTCAGCAAGGCCTTTGACATTGTGTCCCACAGCACACTCCTGGATGAGCTGGCAGCCCGGGGCTTGGACAGGAGCACTCTGTGCTGGGTTAGGAATTGGCTGCATGGCCGGGCCCAGAGAGTGGTGGTGAACGGTGCTGCATCCAGCTGGTGGCCAGATGCTAGTGGGGTCACCCAGAGGTCAGTTTTGGGCACTGTCCTTTTAATATCTTCATTGATGATCTAGTTAAGGGGATTGAGTCCTCCATCAGCAAGTTTGCAGATGCCACCAAGCTGGGAGCATGTGTTCATCGGTTGGAGTGTAGGAAGGCTCTGCAAAGCAACCTGGACAGGCTGGATAGATG
>VWYP01020609.1:0-32574 GCA_013400435.1 Pycnonotus jocosus | reverse complement strand
TTTGTGGAAATACATGAGACTGACTCATCCTAAGATGCCTGGGGGAGGACCCAAAGATGGGAGAATGTATGGGTCTATCTGGATGGGGAAGCAGCATGGAAAGAGAAAAAAAAAGATAACTGTTATGGGAAATTTCAGTTTTGAGAAGGTCCCTAGTGAAACTTCCTGCTCAAAACAATATCAGAAGGTGTGACAACGTGGTTCAGGGCTCTTTAAAGCCTTCTCTGGAGAAGCCCCAGGGATGCAGACAACACAGTCTCTCTGGGTACTTTGCTCCTCTCTGGACTGCCTCCACAGGTTAAAATATTGCCCTTTCTCTCCAGCGTAAACTTGTCTTGCTTCAGGTGAGGCCCATTGCTTCTCATCCTACCATCATGCTCTGCTGTGCAGAACCTGGCTCCATCTTCTCTACATGCAAGTTGTAGGCCTGCTGCAAAGATCTGCTCTGGGCCCTCACCTGGGCACTTTCTACCGAAAAGCCACCTTCATATTATTCAGACCCATTGTATGCCTGGACCATATGCAGGACGTGATTCTTTACTGCTTGCCTTGCCCCAGGGCCCCCTCCTCATAGCAGCTTTTGATGATCTGACTCTGAAAATTAAGCAGCTGGACTGTTTCTGGCTCAGATGAAACACCGGGGACAGCGGCTTCCAGATTTGGTCACTAGGGATGCTGAGCAACTGTCCATGTCTCAGGAAGCCTTGTAGGAACATGTCACCATGATCTTTCTCAGCCTTCTAATGTTTGCATTCTTGCAATGGAGTTTCTCACAGATTTTATTGTAAACAAGTAATGTTATTGTAACTGTTCCTTTTTGTTTTCATTCCTCTCTCTAAGGAGGAGACAAATGATGGACTTCTAGTTTGGCCAGTGAGGTTGGAGATGTGGCAACCTCATCCTCCAATCCATGGTCATTGTCAGAAATCTATATAAGAGAAGTAGAAAAATAAACTTCGGCTGGTTTTGCCTTGATGACTTGCTGTGTATGTGTCGTTCATTTCGTGTCCCATAGCAACAGGAACAAACCAAAGAGAACTGTGCCTTGTCTCTCCTTGTTTAGTTTATCATGTGTCACACTCTCCTTGCACCCACAGCCCCTGGGACAGCACCTGTGTGGGACCCAAAGCTACTCACAGCTGGGGACACAGGAGACAAGTATTGGAAGAGGCTGCCTTTACTCAGTGCCTGGAGCTGCTTTTCTCCTCCAAGCCAAAGACTGAGAATCAAGACCACTGTCCTGCTGGAGCCTTCACACCTTGCATGTGTGCCCACACAAGTCCTGGACAAAACGTAAGGGGACAGAGTCTGTGGCTGCTGAAAAGCAACAAGACTGGGGAGTGTCTCAGTCACTCTCTGACATAAAAGAGCTCCAAGGAACTACCCGCTATGTGTCCAGCCAGGAAGACAGATGTCCCAAAGGGAGAAAACCTGTTTTGCAAGACGTTTGGTATCTTCTGACCTTGCAGATCAGTTTTAATCTCAGGTGTATCATATCCTGTGATGAGAAACATTCCCTGTGTACAAGAGCCTGGCAAGAGGCTCTTGTGGAGGAGCCTGGTGATGTCCTCAGTGCCAACAGAATGGCATCTCTTGGCTCCTCTGAGGGCTGTCAAGGAAGAAGGATATACCACTGATCTCCAGAGGGAAAGTCCTAGAGATGACAGTGATTGAGGTTGGAAGAGACATCTGGATGTCACCATGTTTAAGCAGAATCACCCTGAGCCCACTGCCAAGGATGGCATGTGTACGGCTTAGCCCTGTATGAAACCAACAACAGCTGGAAATAATACTGAAATTAACTTTATACTGTTTCAGCTTTAAAAATCAAAGTTTAAAATGATAAAGAATTTTCAATATTGTTATTAAAGTCCAAAGCCTTACCAATGAGATGGTGAGGTGTTCTGGATGCTGAGAGAACAATCCTTGTTAAAATGGTGAGTGATCTTGTTTTGATGGAATTAGGGTAAGGCTCCTCTCTCAAGTTTCTTTGCTAAAAGTTTCTTGTCAACTTGTGTATGTTTGTAGGCTGAGAAAGCAGATGTGACCATCCTTGAAGGTCAGATCATCTCTTTGAACCTCAAAATGTATTGACTTAGGGTTTGTTTCCTTACAGAAAGAAAAAGGAAACGTGACGACTTTTTTACTCCTTCAGTTGTGAATGTAATGTTCTTGCTCATATTTTATCTTCCATCTTGTATTGTAGCTTAATCTCTTTCAACTTCTTTCTTTGTTTGTTTGTGTGGTTTTTTTGTTTTTTTTTTGTTTGGGTTTTGTTTTGTTTCATTGTTTATTTTTGCAAAAGTAGAGCAATGAAAAGGCAAGCTTAAATGCAGAAGAAAAGGTCATTAGACAGCATTTTAGACACTGAGCTTTAAAACTCAGTTGTCATTTAAATTTAGAACATATTTCCTCTGATTCTGAATTCTTCCCAGCTAAAATTTTAAATCTATGAAACTTCGTAGATGTTTTTTCATCTGCTGCTCAGCATGCTTATAGCAGTTTACCACCAGGTCATTAGGGCCATCTTCCCATTTTCTCCTAGCTAGTAGGCATGCTTGAAGCTTGTTTGAAATGCTTTCCCTTCTCTTGTCCCCTTTGTAAGGCAAAACTAGTTGGACAAGGACTTTTTCATTCTGCTGGTACTACCTGCTGTTATTTCACAGATGACTAGCTATAATGCACATAATATGATGAAGACTTCATCTTACATTTTCTTTACATATTCAAGTATTTAAGCCCTCTTTATGTTACTTTGGAAGGGCTCTAAGTGGAAAAAAAGACATTCGTGAATATGTATGAGGCTTCCTTACCCAAACTCATTTCAGCTAATTCAGGAAAAGCAGATGGTTTCTTCACCTGTGCATCACAAGCAGTCTGACTGTGTGCACATTCCTTCCACAGTACTCTTGTTACCTCATTTCTAGATCTAAGTCAGGCAAGAGAGTGCTGAGGCATTTAGCTGCTCCAGACTAAGATGTACAGATGTGCAGCTGAGTGCCCTGACAACGTTTGGAGTGAAGCAATGAAGTACCTATGGACTTTAGGCAAGATACCTGATGCTTGACAGAGGTTTTCCACTTTTGGGCTTTTTTGGTCTAGCCTAGATGCTAAGCTCCATGTTAGGAAACGCATTAAAAATGATTTCATAAACTGTGATGAAGAAAGAAATATATGACTGCCTTGACAATATTAATAATGACCA
Organism: Pycnonotus jocosus; assembly: GCA_013400435.1. NCBI lineage: Eukaryota > Metazoa > Chordata > Aves > Passeriformes > Pycnonotidae > Pycnonotus > Pycnonotus jocosus. The sequence goes on along the minus strand of VWYP01020609.1, from coordinate 29,369 downwards.
CACTATGTGGTAACAGAGGTTCTTGTAGATCACATTCTTAGCAATCTCTTTCTTCACAGGTATTGTAAATTCAGTCAAGCATCAGTCATCCTATTAGTTGCTTCATACAAGATGTAGATTAAAACCAGCCTTAGAGTTTAATCCCCAGCCTGAAGCACAGGCTTCACATAGGTAGCTGTACTGAAACTGATTCTTTTGGCACCCAGGGCATGCCTTAAGAATTTATCCTGATTAACATATTTATTAATTCATTAGTGCTCTATGATCATAATTTTTATGCTCTTGCAAATTTTAGTTTTGAAAAAAAACCCCACCCCAATAATGTAAATAAAAAGTGGATATGATATTTCAGCAGCGTAAATTAATAAGCAAAGTATGTTAAAGGTTTCAAGAAGATTGTGTTCAAAGTCACATTGCAAAGTGATTGTTCCAATTCTATTTGTGTGATTAATGGGAGTAAAGATATTGTGCTCAGGTCCTAATTAATTTTCCAAAAAACTTTTATAAATCAATCAAAACTCAGAAGAGATCAGTGATAGTGTAACAACAACAACAACAACAAAAAAGTAATTCTGAAGCTAAGTAACTATTTAAATTCCTATATAAAACACCTGCAACTTCCTTTCTCATACTTACTCTTTACAGTGCTTTTCCATTCAGACATGACAATGTACACAGATGTGTAAGATAACATATTCTACATTTGTTAACATAAATAAAACTTATTAGTTCATCAGAAACCTAACAAGTTCATTAACATAAGCTGTCATTATGCCAGCAAAATACATTGGATCGTGCATTCATTTTGTAACTACAGCTATGCATTTGTAAATATTTAAATTACTTAATATGACTACAAAAGTAGTATTAGAATCCTTGCAGCCATCACTTTTATAATCAAGTCTTTTCAAAATGGGGATGGACCACATTAAAATTCATACACTTGTTTTTTTTTTAATAGAAGATAGAGAGATTTTTATTTTGAATCATGTTTTTGGAAAATCAGTTTTAGATATTGTGGATCAAAGACCTGGCCCAATTTCTCAGACTATTCATATACTTCTTTCAGCATCGGAAATGGTCAGGGTTAAGAGGCCAGTGACTTTCTGCACACTGGTAGATGCTGTTAGTAAATAAATAAATACAGAACTTCTTTCCTTTCCATATTCTTTGTATATCTCAAGTAATCTTGCCATATTTTCAATAAGCTGCATAGAACAGGCATTTAGCATGATTGAACATGCAAAATGACTAGATTCTGTGTGTTTATTGCAATGTAAAAAACAGCTGAATTTTGCAGTTTGATTGAGTTTGTGCACTACAGTTTTAGTCTTCCTGAACCACCACTTCCTGCAGGTTAAATCCATTTAGCAGAAATCCGTGGAGAATACAAAAGACACATCTGTGGTGGGGTCCTTGTAGAGAGGAAAAAGCACAAAGCTGTATGAATTTCTTTCTCATATCTCTGATCCATGCGACTATGGCAAGAGAAGTTTGAGCACATGCAGAATTAAGAACTGTCACACCCTGCTGTCCTGAAAGAGCATGAAAGAGTTGTATCTTCTAAGAGTCATACAAAACTAAAACCCTACTTGAGCATTACTAGTCCATTTGTGTCAACAAATCTATCTGGTTCATTCTGTCTGAGAATTTATATTATTCATTTAGTTTTGAAAGATCTATTAAATTGAATTCAATTAACAGACAGTGGAAAAATGACTTGAAACTCTTGCTCTAACAAATGTCTCCATCCATTGTTGTCTAGTTAGGCTTTGCATTTCAGCATAAATATAACGTCACAATGTGCTAGATAGACTGATGATTAGGTTACACATTGGAGATAAAGGCACAGCTCTCTTAGAAGAATCAGCCTGAGTTTTTGTGTGTCACAAACTGGTGTAAAAACCACACTGTTTGCAGTGAAGCTGATGGGATTGTCCTCCTCTGTACTCTTACACTTCCAAGGTCCTGTGGGCATACATATCACTAGGCATGTTCCGGATAATAATGTTTAACTCAAGATGATAATGGAATAGTATCTTTATACCCTCCAGTTAATACTGAACTCAGTCTACTTTATATATTACCTACAGCCTAACACACCTTTATTATTTGGCCCAGCAAGGGAGATGCACAAGCATTTAAATTGTGAATTATCATAAAATTTGAAAGTTAAGCTATTGTGTATTTTACAAACATTTCAGGCATGCTCACATGCCATTCATCACAAATGTTTCCATATTTGGTGTCAATATTGTGGAGTTTTTTAGGATTTCAGCTTGTGATTTTTGTATTTGTAGTGTGTCATTTAGACAACTAAATCTCAGCTAAATTCTTTATGTTGTTTCAATTCACTGAATAAGAGAAAACTATTGTTATTTTTAGAGGTTGCAAGTGAAGAAGGACAGAGACTAGTTTTGGTGAGCATAAACCATAAATGTATTACTCTGTGAACAACACTTTGCTCTTCAAGCTAATTATTAAATGAGCATTTTAAAATGAGATTATCTCCACCTTTATGACTAATGAAATAGAGCATTTATTGTCCTGTTGCGCTGCTTCTTTGACCTGTCTTTTGTCAGTTTTACAAGCAGCTGATGAGATGTCAGTCTTTGTCAATGCAGAAATAAGATGGTTCTTGACATTGGGGTTTTCTCACTGATTAAATTGTCATGGTGTATTCACAGCCTAAATGCTGCCTTCTGGTCACCGTCCTTTTCTTGTGTGGAAAATGACCTTTGTGAGTGATTGCATGCCCCAGATGTGTCAAAATGAGGAGGATGAAGCAATCCATAGTGGTAACACCACAAGAAAGTATTTGTCCACTGATTATCTTGTAAACTGGAGGGAAGGAGTAAAAAATAACCAGCTAGTTCATCATTGAAAGGTAATTTAAGGTCAATTTTAAAAAAAATATTTGTATTTTGTATTTTCCTTTAGAATATTTTCCTGATTGCCTTGCATTGCTTGTGAGGATAAATCTAAGCATTTTTTTGAGCCACAGGTCCAGTCACTGCAATCCTAAGTCTGTTTTTAAACTGCCTATATGCTTCTATTTGTGAGTTTGTCAAAGAGTTATAGGAAATTTATAATATTAGGACTACTATATTTTATGCCAACATGGAAATATCCTCAAGAGTCATTATTATGAGTGGGAATTTCTGGAGTGTAGTGTGTTTTGCCTGTACTCCACCATCCTTGGATTTATCTTCTGTCTCGTACTAATGGAGAATCAGTGAAATAATATAAAATTTCTTCCTTTGCATTACTGAATTATCCACACTCAGAACTGAGCAAAACTTTGCACCTAACAATTCGTTCTGAAAATAATTTACCTGATGCAATTAAAGACTTTTCTTGCAACTTTGTCAGCTTAGCAGAAACTTCACAAAAGCAAAGCAGATGGGCAGGTTGGAAGGCTTGCATGACTGCTTGTTCTTCTGCCTATTCACATACTGGTCCAATGACTGACACGTGGTTTCCCTGGCTCCCTGAAATCCCACCTGTCTGGGTGTGGGCTGCCCAAGTGCCTGGGAGCTCTGGCTGACTTACAGTACAACTGGTAGTACACAGGAATGAAATGGTTCCATGCATAACCTAGGCTGCACGGTTTCCTGGGCAGGCTGTTTCTTGGCTGACTGTATTTTTCTGGATCTCTGCCCAGAAATCAGGCATGGTCACCATTCCCCAAGCTAGTCGGGCAGATCTAGATTGCTGGCCTACAAATGACAGAAAACATGGATTCTGCCTTCCCTGAACAAAGTTTTCATCAAAATATTATTTTTGTAAAATTTGTTAAATTTGTTTTTGTAAAATTTTGTTAAATTTTGTAAAATTTGTAAAACCTTTTGGGTTCTTCATTCTGATCTTAAAAAACCAAAAATGTGTCAAATTTTAAAGTTTCTACAGGGTGAAAACTCAGATTCCAGAATCAAATGAAATTACAAAGAATAAAGGAATTTATTACAATCAGCAAAAGCTAGAATCAAATAGGTAATCAAATCAGGTGAAAATTAAAAGCTTTTTTGTTTAGGAAAGAGAATCACAACTATTCCTATAAACTAAGAGGAGTTGTAAACTAACTGTAACTGCAGGGTCACATGGTAAGACAGTTCACAGGTCTTCCATGTGTTGACTTCTCCAGAAGATGATATATTCATTCCTTTCAATCATGCCCATATTTTTAAAGCAGCAGTGAATCCGAAAAATGTCTAAAAACAATTTATTTATATGCATACAGTACCTCTGCTTCTACATACCACAGATGCTACTGTCACAATAATCAAACACCAGTAAAGAAATTTTTCTATTTTTTCATATATTCAAGTCCAGGATCAATGTTTACTTCTGAGAGGACAATATAGATCACACTACATCTTGAGAAATTAACTCATTCAAAATATAAGACAAAAAGCAACCTTTTGTTTTTATTTGGAATATCATCTGCTTGGAAGATATACAGCAAAACTAACAATTTGCAAAACATGTTCACAAATCCTAATATTTATTTTTTTGTATAACTTATTAGAAAGACATTGTTGTCTAATTAAGCAACTTAAAAAAGTTGCTGAAGTTAAAAAAGTTATTGAAGAAAGTTTTTATTTTTCTGGTCTGACTGCTGGCTATATTTGCAAGTAAAAGTGCTTCTCACGAGTAAAAGTTTTGGGGTTAAAACACCAAAACAATTGAAAGTTGAGATATCGCCTCATTGATTTTTGAGTTCATGGGCCACTGAGTAAGGAAGTGTATTCAGCCAATCAAGCAGAAGAGATAAGGCCATATATACACTATCATGTTAGGTTTTCCTAGGATTCAAGTTTTTCTATTTAGTCTTTGGGGCATGTAGAAGAAATTGTGCTGTTTTTATCTGTGTGAAATGGGAGAGTTACACTGATGAAAAAAGTTTAACACATTCTAGTGAACAAGGCCGCTTAGGCATCTTCACCTGTAATGCATTTTCTCAACCAGACCTGGCTCCCAGAGGTGATAACACCATGTACATTGCTCCCAGGCTTGACTTGTTGCTGCTAAACTTGCCCTTATAACCCTAAAAATACTTTGTGGGGGAATAAGGGGATAGGGGGTATGGGGAAGGAGAGACTGGGATTCAGCACTACCTGTTCTAAGGCTTCCATCAGCTTAAGGCTTTGCACTGCTGAGGAGAGAGCAGTCATGACCTTGGTCACCCTGAGAAAAGTAGCACTAATATCACAGAAGTTCTGTATTTCTGATGGGATCTGACATGGAATCCAGTCAACTATCATCATAAATTGAACAGCAGCAGAGCATTAACTCCAGGGTGTCAGAATGAATTCCACAGTGTCTTGACAAAATTAACCACCCAAGCAGCATTATAACTAATCAAGGATGCACCTAAGGAATAGAACACATACAGAGTAGACATTCACAGGTATGCTTGGACCTGATTGTTATTCAGCAGGAAGTTTATAAGGGCCTAAATTCCATCTCCTTAAGCAGGATATGCCTAGATCAGATTCAATTATCTGTTCACTCAAATTAACTGGCAGGACTCAGATACAAATAATCCAGAAGAAAACTGTGAAGCCTTGACAGGAAAAAAAAAAAAAAATCAAATGATGAATGAGAAAGATGATTTTCTACACAGCAGTGTAAATGATGGGGGAGGGGGAAAATATATTTTCAAATATTGTTTTATTTGAAAACAATAACCAACTGATTTAGATATTGTGAAGAAAAAATAGACTTACTGGGGTGTTTAAAGGTTATATGTAAAGGTCAAATTACCTCTAATCTCAGGAAGATCTCTGTAATAACTTAGGTGGCAAATATGGTATTTGTCCAGCTTTTGGGACATTCTTAAATGTTCCAAACATTGTCTACAATCTTAAAGCACAATTAGATGGAATGGTGCTTTGACAAACACAGAGAATATATGTGTGAATGTTATTTTCTGGAAGTTGTATGGAATATGGATATAATAGATAATTGTCTTGTTTTCATTTGTACATTAAAACACTGGAGTCATCTAATATTTTCTTGTAGCAAATGATGTTGTATGACTCAAATTTTGCTTTAGCTCTGCACCTATAATGTACCTACTCGCAAGAAATGGAAAATTATGGAATACTGCAGTCCAAACCTCAGAAAATTGACTGAAACTTTCCTAACAGTTATTTGTTTGTAGAAATCATTTATGGCAGTCTTAAAAGGCTGAAAGCTTTTCTTGCTGATTATGTACATATTCTGCATATAAATTATTTATATGTGAAATGTTGCCTCAAATACTTCTGATCGTATTCTTTCAAAAAATAGAGTGTATTGGAGTTCTGTAACTGAGGAAGACAGAAGTATTTGTGTTCTCATTTATACTGCTGCAATTTGGCTGGTGCTTTAGCAGTAATGCTTTAAAAATGATGTAGAATTCATTTCTTCCCCTTCCAGTGCATTTTAATACAGTCTAAAGGTTCTAATTCATGTTCCTCCCTATCAATATTTCACTGTATTCCACTAAATGTAAATGCTGCATTAACAACAATGTGCTTTTAGTACATCTCTACTTCTAGTATAGCAGAGCTAAACTTCTTGGGTGACGTCCAGCTGCAAAACTCTACAAATTCATTAGGTTGCTGCATTTCATGGAGGATGAGAATAATACTTCTTGTTCTCAAAACACTGTTTCTTAGTCTTCCATTGGTAACCCTACTGATATCTATTTTAATATTACATCATTCATTAAATTCCACTGGTTTTGTCCATCATTTCTTGTATCCCTGAATCCTTTCATAGATCAAACAAGATACATTCTTTAGAAAATATCTTTATGGGAATAAACTCTGGTTCTAGATTATTTCAGAGAAGCGTTTCTGCTTTGATTCTTTTTTGTATCACACCTGAACCAATTATAATCTCATCTCTATCACAATTCAAAGAAATAGTAAATATAATATTTTACTTAAGAAAGAATTAGTTTTCCTTTTCAGAAGTGTATAAATCAGGTAAGAAAAATCATACATCATGGCTAATTCCTAGAGGCATATTGAACTGATTGCAATATCTCTTGTCATACTAACATAAGAAAGAAAGCAAAAAAGAAAATGAAGGTTTCTTAATGGAGAAAGGAGTAAGATGGAATACATGGATTAAAAACTCTTCTTTATTCTGAGAATATCAATCACTTTTATTGGTATACACAAAAAATAAATGAAGCTAAAAAAATCCAAACTGAAACAACAGAAATGATGACAAATATAATAATAGTGTAATCCAAAATCATAAACACATGAGTTTAATACTTGTATTGTTAATGCGATTAAGTAAATTTTTAAGCTGCATTTAACATATGGGATACACGTTGCCTACTCCTAGCTACTGCAAAATGAGTGAATAGATTTCTTCATAGGGAAGTCTCTTCTGACATGTAGGTCATTTGATTTTTGGTGAATATTTTTCCTGAAAGGGGTCTAACCTAGAGACCTGTGATTTTTTTTTTTCCCAACAGAGGACATCAATCCTTTTGAGCAATGAAAATCTTCCAAGTCACTCTCATAATGGGAAAACTTTGAGAGTCAAAAGGATCGCAATTTGATGGTACAGTAAACTTTAGATGACAAGCTCAGTCAGAACAAATGGCATAAATCCCTTCTTTTCATTATCTTTGAGTTTTCTTGCTCATGGGTCTATGCCATTTGACTATTCTCACTGCAACTTTGTGACATGTGTTCTCTGCTCCTATTACCATGCTGACAGTTATCTTTGCTGAAAGTCATGTACTGCAGTATCTGTGAATAAGAAACCAGCTGATAATATGGTAACCAAAGAAAAAGAAGTGTTCTTTCATTACACAGGGAAAGCAGAAGTATTTAGCTGAATTGACAGCTACAGTTGGAATCCAACTTTTACTACTTTAAGGGACTCAATAAAGTGCTTTACTGTTGTACAACATAATTTTACATATTTATTAAAAGCTTTTTCAATCGTATTTTTAAATAAAACACATTAAGAAGCTCAGAAAAATATTAAAAAAGCCATATGGATAGAGATAGCAACTGTTCACAAATGAGCAGAATGACAGTTTTTTACAAATAAGAAAAAATAGTACTATCTGGGATACAAAATGGGAATGCCAAGCTATATGAGCAGTTTTAAAGAGAGAGGAAATCTGTGGTGGCTTGACAGTGAGTGCTATGGCTTCTAACAGAGTCAGTTAAAACAAAAGAGGCAAACATTATTTTACCACTTTTATCATTATTTTAGCAGGCATTGGCACAGAAAGTAAATTCAGCTGATTTAAGCTTCTGCTGGATATTCAACAACGTACATTATGGCTGTAAGTATATATAATGTCCTAGAGACAAGATCTTCAGAACAATTTAGTACAACTCATAAAACAGAAGCAAATGGCATATCTGAAAGGTATCCTCCTGTAAAATGCAGTGCAGGATTATATTTATTGATCTTTAATTTGGTTTAGTTGCCATAATTACTTCAGTGTTGCATTACCCTATTTCATCTTTGAAGAATATTCCATAGACAGCCTCAGTCCTATTTTTGCAAAGATCCCCTTATCTACTGTATCTATAAAAATGGATATATAGGAAAGGAATGATGTTTTGTTTTGATTTGTTTGTTTTGTTTTGTTTTTTTGTTTTTTTCCCAGAAGGAGAAACATAAACAGACATAAGATAATAGTTTGAATTTTTCTGCTCCTTACCACAGAAATCTTACCAAAGTTGGCAATTTTCATTCAAAATTGAAAAATATTCTGAGTCACAATACCTCATTATTAAAGAAGAGCAACTTTTCTCAAGCTTCTTCTGTTTCACATCATTTATCTTTTGCTTAATTCATCACATTTTTTACAGATTCTGAACTAAAAAATACTACATAAATGCAGATTGATATTCACACTATCTACTGTAACATAGCAAAATATCCATAAAAATGTAAATAGCTCTTTTCTATCTAGTGTGACATGCATCAAAATAATGTAATTAATGCTGTCATAAAATGATTAATAGAATCACTGTGATTAAAGTTAATTCATAAGAATAGAAGCTATTAATCTTTCATTTTAACTCATCAAGGATTATATTAAACAATAAGACAAGAATTCTGCAGCATAAAAGTGAAATTCACTGGTAAAACTTTTTTTTCCCTACAGTTCTTTTAACATCAATTTTAAAATCAGTCAAAATCTTTCTTTTATTGCACAACTTGTTAAAATTATATATCTGTATTTTGAAAGTAAAGAGAAAATACCTTCATAAATATTATTGGTAAATTGATGTTATCAAATGTTGTTCAATTCTTCTCTACCTTTCTCCTTTTCTCTATTTTTCTGAGGATAGCTGAGAATTTGGAAGGTATCATTTGGAAACTTTGGATATTGCAATTCAACTCTGCACTGGAGCATAATCTCAGAAATATTTTAAAAGCTGTGTATAGAAAAGTGCATACTTTTAATAATGGCATGAGCTTTGCTATTTATGTCCTTGCAGGTTGATTATTGCAAGATACATAAAATAAATATTTCTTGATTATGTCAAGTTGGACTAATATTACAAGCACTTTGCAGTACTTCAGGAGCCTGTGGGTATTCAAAACTAAAGCAGAACCTCCAGATAATTGATGAAGATTTAAAATACTGAAAATGCTGTACTCTAACCTAGTGGTAAATAGTGGTAGGAAGGATTGCTGGTTTGAAGATAAAATAGATTAAATTGAATATAAATTACCTTTTTGATGCTGAAAAGCTTGATTACTGAGATTGTGAGACACATTTCTGTTCAGAAGCAATGTAATGAAGATTGATAAAAGTGGCAGGCCTAAGTCCTGCTTTTTGAAGTTCTGTTTCCTACTCAAGATATCAAAATGTAACATATATATAATCCATCATTAAAGAATTGTTTTATGTCTTTCTATTTTTACACTTATGGATATCTTTTAAAAATTCACAGGAATGAGAAAGAAAATGAAGCATAGATGTTCCCTTAAAAAATCATTTTTTCCTGGGATGATTTTTACTAACATAGATCTGCAGGAAAGTTGTCACTGCTTTGTAGAGCAACTAGAGCTCTTTTCCTTTCTGTTACCTCTGATTTAGATTAGATACTCAAGTATATGTTTTCCTAGGATTATGCAAGGAAGGGTGTTAAAGAAGGCTTGGGCAGATTGGATAATTTACACACATAAAGCCAAAAGCCTCTGATGATATTTGTTTCTAGAGAGGCTGGATATGTTCTGGTAATTTGATTGGAGGATTTGTTGTCAGCGGGAATGTTTGTAGTTGCCTCCACATAAGTTTAAAATGTATTCTCTTGTTAGTACATAGCAGAAGTTAGTTTAAAATATCCAGGTTTTGGCAGGTTGGCAGGAAAGAAAAAAAAAATACTGTAGTGTCTTTAAAATAACTTGAGGGCAAGACAGAAACTATTCCAAGTCACATTGATAGAAGCTCAGGAGAATGAATTAGGGCAATTTTTTGCTCTCGTTTACACCAGCATAAATCTGGAGTGACTCCACTGAAATAGATAGCTAATGCCAACATAATATAATATAATTTCTTCATTTTATTATTACAGTTAGAAAATAAGTAATAATGACTGGTGTAAGTTATAATTTTGTGGCCTAACGAATTTGCTCAGGGCTTCCCTTTAGAGTAGAATTTATTGATAATACAAATTTAGCTATTATAATAGATTATTTGCACTTTTAAACTTCTTTCTGTCATCAGGCCACTTTTCATTCAACCCTACAGCTAATTCTTTTGTTATCTCAAGCAGGGTTTCATTGTTATAGGGCAACAGTGAGGAACCAGCTGACACATCCCTTTTTCCCAGACTGGGCTGCAAGACAGTCTCTGTAAAGAAGGTTGTCTGTGCATATCACTTTAGGGTATGATCCAACCCCATGTTGTTGTCGTTTAGGTTATGTGATGTTCACTATCCAGTTTTCACAACACATAAGAGACGTGACACCTGCCCCAAGCAGTTTGCAATCTAAAATTAGATATGCTACAGTGAGTAACAAGTAATGATTTTTGTTGTGGTATAAAAGATGGTGGGTTTAAAAATAAAATTACAATGTGTTTACATGAATTTTCAGTTTCCAGATCAATTGTAGTTTGTAGGTATTGTATTATCTAGTCAAAGAGTTTCCAACTGCTAAGATAGTTTGTCTGAAATAGAGACTGTAAATGCAAAATAAAGAGCACAAGAGGATGCTAGAATGAGATACCATTGAGTGTATAATTTATCAGAGCTATTAGATCATTCTAATTACTGCAGAGGACCTGGTATAGCTTTAACTGTCATATCTGCACAGCATTAGGATCATGGATAATTTAGGAAATGCTGTTCCCTGAAATAAAGGGGATACAATTAAATCCGGGGTCAGACAGATTTTTTATTTTATGCTCCATAAAAAAACTACTCTGTAGCAGGTTCCAAACTTTTTGCAATGAGATGTTAGGTGGTTTGCTAGAAACAGAATTAGAGTGACATGGAGAAAAGATCCATATTTTTGGTGTTTACTTTCACAATGAAACTGGCATATCTATCAGCAGTAAATTTTAACTGTCTGGTATTTGTACAATACTTTGGCAATGTAAAGCAGTGGTGTGTTTGTGCACAAGGAAATATTCACTTTATTCATCAAAGATATGGAAAACAAACAAACAAACAAAAAGATAAGTACAACAGCTCTAAGTGACCCACATGGTACATTAATCTGGACTCTTATGTCTACTTTTGCATATTAGAAGTCTATGCAGTTCATATGCCAACAAACTCTGAACACGTGAAAGAGCTGAGGAGCAGCACAGCAGGAGGATAACCTCCCAGTGTGCTTTTTCCTGCAGTTCAATTCTCCAACAGTCTATGATCTCTGTTGCAAAGACTCTTTGCTGTGGAAGGTTACCTCTGTCCTGAGGCCAAACTGCAAATGTCCAGTTCAACTCAGTTTCAAGGCTATTTTGGAAGAGTAGAAAGCAGTAGAATACTCTTCTAACCCAGGACTAACCCCATTTACTTAGTTTATCATAAGAATATGTTTGTAAAACTAAATAGAAAGTATGTGATTTTATAATCTTCATTTTGATTTTTTATTAGTTTGATTATTGAATTTTCAGGAACGCTTCTTTTCTCACAAAGCTTAAAGTCTGGACGGTAGTAAAATGAATTTTAAAACATTCAAAGTAGGATTTTTCTTTTTTACAGGAAATAGATACCATTATGAAATGGCAATAACCTTCGTCTCTCCAGGTAATGGGAATACTGTAGGACTTCATGGACTGGTGGAGCCAATGGATGAAGCAGATGTTATTAAAAATGGACTGAAACAGAAGCAGGAGGAGATATATTTAGATCTTATCAAGGATTTCTAGGTTTTCTGTTTTTCTGATTTAGACATGCAGATGTCTCTGCTGCCTTGCCTTTGCTTCTTCAATTAGAGATATCATGTGTAACTTGGAGATAAGTCTAATTGAAACTCCCAAAAACTTCATCTTCTGAAATCTCTGTGATCTTCATTCTTCAGATTGTACATAAATAGCTTAACCAATATCTTTTCAGCTGTACAGCTACTTACTTATTTATTACACTTTCATTTCTGTTACACTGCTTTTGTAAGATTTGATTTTAAACTACTGTCTAACTAGAACAAACAATTATGCAAATGAAAAATTAGATCCTTCAACACTTCAGAGAACTGCTACATATTTAATTGTTACAAGAAACCACAAAGAATCAGTTAATTCCAGAATAATTAAACATCTGTTAGCAAATTTAAAGAAGATACTGAATTTATTGTAGATCTGTAAATACTCAGCATCTTGGCAGGTGGTATTTTTATGGAGAAGAGAACAAAACAGAAAAAAATATATGAACTAAGTTTTCTAGGTAAGGAACATTACCGCAGCATATATATAGAAAATATTATAACTTTTTAGTCTCGGGAAAGCTTTGTTGTTGCTGTTCATATGTTTTTTAAGATTTTATTGCAGCTTTGGAGCTCATTCCATTTGGTGTTACATATGGAATTGTCTGTGCTAAATTTGCTTTTTCAGTGATTCAGGTATCACGTTTCTCACATACTGCAGAAAACATCAGGCAGTTTATTTCCATGGGATAATATAAAGAGTGTTTCTGGCACAGCAGAGCCTGAGGAAAGAGCAGAAGATCTCGTGGAAGGCTGCTGATCCCTACAAAGTTCACTTTATGTTGCAAAGAATGACACATGGAACCTTGACTCCGAAGTGTCATCTGAGCTGGCACAATTGTCAGATGACAGGCAGATGTATATTGTGTACAAACAGCTGAGAGGCATAACTGCAAGGCAGGATCACTTGGGATCGCAGATGGTAAATCCTGAAACAGGTCATTTGTGAGGATGGCATTTTATCGTTACAATTCTCACTTTGCTTTCATCTTAGGGATGCTAAAGTTGGAACAGTTCATCTTTGAAGTCTGAAATCAAAAGTCAAAATTTTCAAATATTAATAATCATATAAAAATATTTTTGTAACAGCTGGAAGACCTTAGGAATGTGACAACTTTCATAAAAACATATTGAGGCTAAATTGGTGTTGAGGTGCGATTTTCCTCTGGCTAGATTTTGGTATCAACCTCGTATTTAAAGATACAATCCTGTATCCTTCCTGATCCACGTGGGTTTGAGCCTCAGGCAAAAACGTGGTGATGGTGAATGAAAGAGAAGGAGAGAGTTTTCTGGGGTTAAGATCTTGTTTATTCTCCAGGGGGAGACCTGAAGAAAAGACTAGGCTTGCCCTTAGTTCTGGGCTTAAGTGCAGGGATGGGGGTATGGGAGGATACAAACATGGGGCCAATCGGCACGGGGAAGGGAGTGACCCAGACCCAAAGTATCATTAACAAAACAATACAGTGCATAAAATGGTGGAACAACTGGGACTCTGTTCCATCATTTGATAACTTTCCGGAAATGTCTCAGGTAACAGGGAGGGACTGTCCATTGATGGACAGAACTCAGGAGGTGGCTAGGACTGGGGTGGGGTGGGGGAAACCCAAAAAACTCAAAATGTATTAATACAAATTGGTTTTCCCAGTTAAGTAAGTTATGGCTAGTGAGCATGGGCAGAAGTCTTCCACTCGTATTAATATCAATGATTTGTTCATGTTGCACAGGGCTATGGAAATGACCAAGTGTCCAGGTTGCAGACAGGAGGGCAGAGCTTAGTGCCATGTGGGCATGGCAAAGTTGCTATTCTATCCTATTATGCAGAAGGGGAGTGAGGTTGCAGATGCTGCTACTCAGAATAGTTGTTGGCAGCACACAGTCCCTTACAGATCTCAAGAAGGTTCACTGAAGCATCACTGGGGAACCAGGAGGATCAATAAGATGAAAAAAAGTCAGCTTCAATGTATGAAGTGCTGGCGATTTTTGTTCCACTTTCCCTGCTACTCTTGGTGCTACCTACAGAAAATTAATTTGCAGACAAATCTCTATGTTATGACTCATAGAATCAAACAGAAGTTGAATTCTTAAAAAGGAAAGTCTTTAAAATTAAAAGCTATTAAAAAAAAAAAAAGAAAAAGAAACAAAGAGAATTTTAGGTTAGTCAAGGTCAAGGTCAGTTTTTCCATGTTTGACAATGGTCAGGATTCTTTCATATATATCCCAAATATATGGTCAAGAACACACACATCGATATATATAAATATTAAAAAGGTGATTCTAGATTTTTAAAAAATTATTATTATTAGCTAGCCTGCTAAACAAATATTAGTCAGCTTTTGGCTATGTCCTTGTTAGAAGACACCAGTAATTAAATTATGCAGTAAGGACTTTTACAAGATCAAACCCTTTAACTATTGGTTCTGTTCATTCTTTTTCTATTTTCTCATTATGCACAGAGAACTGTTATACATGGCAATCTGCAGTCACCAAACAACTTCTGAACACAGGTACAGTCATTTCAATGCAAAAGAGAAATCTCCAACTGATGTTCCCTTTACTCCTTTCAAAGTGCTTTGTCTTCATGAGAAAATACATAAAAGTCTGCTGCAGAATACTTTGTTTGGGAAAAATCTCTGCTTAGACCTGCTTCCTAAAACATGACAGCATATTTTCTAGCTTATTTATCAAAATTCACTGACAAAAATGTTCACCGTGTGTAAATGGAAGTTTCTTTTAGAGTAAGGCTCTGACTATAAAAGTATATAATAAAAACCTTTATGTATTGACTGAAGATTATTATTTCTGTGAAAAATTAAATTTTATTGAAGATCATTAGAATTTTGAAAATATTATCATATTCTTTTTTTTCCTAGATATTTACCCCAATATTTCCTGATACAAAAAGTGGCAAAACATTTATTTTTTATATTGGTTAAGAAAAATTTCCTTAAACTCAGGAAACTGGCTTTCGTATTTAAGCTATGTATTGTACAGGATGACAGAAAAAACATTGCAAAATGATTTTCAGCTCCTTGTAGTGTATGACATACATAAATATTTAAAGAGCAAATTACCTGTCTCTTATAAAAAACTTAAAGCATTGTTGAAAATTACTTTCTATAAATTCTACTATTATGTATAACCCTAAAACCGATAAAACCTTTCAGATAATATATTGAAGGCAATAGCGCCATATAAAGAGATAGAATTTGTCTCTTATCATACTTTTAGCTGAATACTGAATTCAGATAAAACCACAAATAACCCCTGGCAATACAGAGTGCCATGGCATATTCCTTTTGTATCACAAAGATGTGGGTTACGTTTTGCATAATAAATACTTGAGGCCTTTTTCTCATCTGGAAATCAGAAACTGAGTATGTCAGTATAGTGGTAGCCTATATGCAGTGTCAAGCTTTCTGAGATGGACCTTTTGTTTCCCTAAGAATAATTTTTTGTCCTGTGGCTATGGATGTAAATAAAACAAACAAACAAACAAACAAAACTCTATCTCAGATTTTGTGTATTTACTGAAAATGTTGTAGAGGGTTTTTTTTCCCCTCAGACTTAGTAGACTGGGACACTGACATGACCCTGACCAAGAAGAAAAGATCAGCTGCGTCTTAGAAAACAATCAGTTGCTAGTATGTGAAGCATTGTTCAAAGTGTCATATTCTCCTCCTTTTCTCTTTTCTTAGCTAAATGCATCTCATAGTCTTCATGTACCTGACTGTAAATGAGAGGGCAGGACTCCTGTCGTGTTATGGGAGGGGGAATGGTGGTCCTGTGGCTGTATAGGGATTGACAAGGGGAATTGCTGTTAATCTGTATCCTTTTCTTACGATTCTCCACTTTGTGAGCTCTTTGTTAGATGTCTTCCAGTGACAAAGCCAAGGCAAACTTCCAGTTTCAGGTGAGAGTAATATTATTTTTTAATATGGCAAATTTATTAAATGTATGTAATCTTTCTAGGTCAGTCAGGGCTGAGCTATTTAACACTGAAGACATTCCTTTCTTCTGCTTCATTTATTATTGCTGGGCTTGTAAATTTGGAAAATTATGGACTTCAAAGCCCACGAACCACTGCATTGACTGAATACGGATCCCACATGCTTACTTCCAATAGGTAGGAGAGAGGTGTCTAGACACAATACCTTCAAAACAAGCTTCTCAGCATGTGCATGGTGTACTTCTGAGGCCATAAATATGAAACCTTGCTGTTTCAAGGCAACAAAGGCACAGGCACTAAGTTAAAGACTGCAAAGCACGACAATGTAACATAAATTCATATTATATTCTCCCCCTAAACAAGGAGGTCCTTTCAACCCCCTATTTTCATTATGTGATTTTATCTTCATTATGATGCTACATGATCCAGACTCTTCTGTAAGGATATTTCCTATCTTCTTTGACATTTTTGCACAATATCACTTTCTCGAACTAGAACTCCAGTCTTGATCTTTTTTTACACATCATAACCCCACCCACCTGGATGTCTTCTGTTTCCAACATTCTTTTACCACATTCCTTTATCTGAAAGAGAAGATCCCAATATTGACTGTTGTGATCAGTGTAGCAGAGGAGATGCAGGAACCACATCACAGAACAGCACCATGGAACAATTTCTCATCAGTCCAAAATGATGCCTACAAAAATGATTGTCGTGGTGTCCCTCACAGAGAGCAAAGCCTCTGTCCACCCGGGCTAGCCTGACACCACAGACATGCGGGGGACACTCCTCAGGATCAGCGGAACCCAAGGGGCAGCTAAGGGATCCTTCCCTTGCAACGGGAGAGACTTGCGATGATGGCGGAGGAAGGAGTCTGACTCAGGAGCGGGGCAAAGTCCAAGACTTTTATTACAGTCCCTGGTGGGAGCTGTGAGTCTCAGCGGAGCTGCTCCAACTGAGCCCTGACACAAGCGTTGCAACAACTTATAAACAGGGGAGGTACAGCGGGAGGGAACAAACCTTAAACCAATAATGAGCAATCTGGGAGTGGCTTAGGGTAGGAAGGACTGTCCAGGGATTCAATGCGGAAGTAAAGGGAGGAACTTCCTCTGTTTCTGTCCTATCACTTGATGGCCTTCCACAAACTTTCTAGAAGTAGGGGAGCGTGGCCGAATGACAGGCAGAACTCAGGGGAGGAGGCTGGGAAAAGATATATTTGCATTGACAACAGAAGGGGAAGGGACAAACTTGGAAAGTAACATTCTTTGAAATCAGAAGGGGGAAAGGAATAAACCGTTATAACTCCACTTGACAGAACACAACAAATGATAAAGGCTTTTATTTAAGAGAAATTGCAGTGAAGTTCGTCTAGAAGCTCATCTATCCTTTCCCTCAATGTATGGCAAAGTAAGATTGGGAAAGCATCTAATTTGTATTTTTGAAGGTTTTGCTTATTTTCTTTAAGGCCCTTAACACTTCAAAGGGAACTTGATATGTGAAGTCCTAAAAACATGCACAGTATGGGAAGTGGAAGAACTACATTAATCTACATTAATCTAGCTGGAAATAACTGAAAGTAAATAAATAAACATATGTCACATCTGTGACTTTCCAAATCATACTGTACACCTGCAAACTGCACAGATGATCTCTCTTCATACTCTGGAGATCATATTTAATTCAATATACTTTGTGTAGACCAGATAGTATGTCAACATACATTTCACTGTTCCAGTCAAACTGGATTTCAAAACAGAACAGGTGACTGTAATTTGGTCAGAATACCTGCGTTGAGGGAGCCAACAGCTCATCCCGGTTTAATGTCATCAGCAAACTTACTTTGTATTCCTTCAAATTCTACATCAAAGTGGTTAATTAAGAAGCTGAAGATGTTACAAGCCAGTGCCATGAGGTCATGGTAACCCAGATTCTTGTTAATTCATCCCTTGAGGTGGATTAGAGAGAAACAACAGTGAATGATCAGTGTTTGCAGATATATATACACATATGTAGGGTTTATTTTAGAACAATTTGGCTGCAAAAGAGTACAGGTGTGTAGCCATTTTCATTGTTATTATCTACAGTAATATACATATACAAAGGTGTATATACAAAGGTCTTTCATTGGTTTAAACTACGACAACATTTTAGTTGCTATTATGTCTAGTAATATGAAAATATGTAAGCATAAAATATAACTTAAAATGTATAAGGGAAAGAAAGAAGCAAAGTATAAGAAAGACTCATGACAAGACTTGGCTGTTGCAATTTGGATGTCTGTTGGTCCAGTTTTGTAGAAGTGGTGTTTGCAGACTGTTTGAGTCTTTGACACCTTCTAGGATGATACAGCTGCCTATTACATAAACACACTCGAGTCAGTTATGGCCCAGCATGGCCCAGCAGCCAAGATGGCTTCAGGCTTTGTGTGAATATCCCGGTATTTCCCTCCAGCCCCCACCCACAGAAGGGAATTATCACAGCTCAATTCATTTGAGTAAGGACAGAGAGACAGTACACACCTTGAAGGATTTGTCCCTTTTTTTTTTATTATTTTGTTCAAAGTCCACCTGCAGTCTCTGATTGTTTGAGCCACTAGCATTCTGGTCAGTCTTCCAGGATCACTTGTGGATGGCCCTGACCTGGGATGATTGGAAAATAGTATCCCCTTTATCTTATCTCAAATTCCTCCCACAATCTCAGTTCCAGTTAGTGGATATACTGGGGAGGACTTGGCTTTGGTGGTTGTGCATAGACAGCTATTTCTTCACAGTTTGCTACAGTGGGCAAAATCCAATTATTTTAGCAATGTTTAAGCTGTTAACAAGTTCAATCTCAAGCAGAGGAGAATCAGGCCCAGAGGTGGAGCCCTGAGGAACCCCACTGCTGACAAGTCACCAAGTCTGGTGTTGCTGGAAATGATACTATGTATAATTTTTTAAAAAATATAACTTTAGTCAGGAGTTTTTTGCACCTTTACCCATGAGGGGAAGGAAATGGAGTTTCTTTTCACAGAACTGTTTCAGCTCTAGAGGCATGATGAACTTAGCATCTCAGGTAGGAGTAGGACAGAAGATAGAGAAAAGATAATGACCATTAATGAACATTAACTCCAAACATCACCTCTGGCAGTCAGAGACTCCTGATTTGGAAAAAGACAGCAAACAGAAGAGTGAGAACCTAATTAACATTGAAAGTGAAGGAATCAATAACAAATAGGAAACCAAATACCAAGAACTCTGTAACTTGGAACCAATGAACATTGAATCAATGAATTTCTCTGAGTTTTGACTGTATAAGTATGTGAAAAATCAAGTAAAAGCTGTGTGTGGTGGAATGATTTTCTCTGCACAATCTGGGCAATACGAAATTATTTCTGTTGCACATCCGGGCCAGAAGAACATCTTGTAATGTCTTAATTCTCTAACATTAAAAAATGTTGTTGGAGAGTTTTTTGTTTTTCCTGCAGTTTCAGTGACAACTGAAATTTTGTTTTTCCTACAGTTTCAATTACACCCAATTCACTGTAAGTCTGTGCCCAACCTGTGAGACAGCTGCTCACTCATTGCATGACATGGTTATTAGCTGTGTGCTGAACATTTCGTCCAGAAGGATACTGTGAGACATAGTATCATAAACTTTGGTGAAGACCAAAAAGGAATAAATATGTCCCAAAGGACAGTCACTTGAGCCAGCAATTTCAACTTGGAAAAATTTTGATTCATTGGCACATTTATATCCTGTACAAACTACACTTTGCTATTTGAAAATATATTTTTTGTTCTTTATAACTCTTCTAAATATGCAAATTTCACCATGGTACAGCACATTAACAACATGAAATGTTTAAGTAAATGTTAACAACCTATTTCTGCAAAAAAAGCTGTTCCTTCATGCATATATTATATATGACAGGTTTCAGAATGAGGGAAGGAAGGCATTGGTATTGCCAATGCAAATATAGTTCCCGTTTTCATAATCAGAACAGGTGAATTTTGAAAAATACAATCTAATCCATCTATTTAGTTCACTATATTCACTAAATATAGACATTTACAGCTCTATGTCAAGAAAAGAAGTTGCCATTTAGACATCAATTTTCCTTAGGTTTGTTTTTGGTTTTTTGGTTTTTGTGGGGTTTTGTTGTTGTTGTTGGGGGTTTTGGGGGGTTTTTTTTGGTTGGTTTTTTTTTTTCGGATTTAAGATAATTGTGGATTATAAAAAAGAATAGAGAGGTTGCGGCTGCAGATTTGGTTTGTTGTTTTTTTTTTATTTGCTTTTATTTCTATGTTGTTATCCAGAATACAGGTAACTGCATATTTCAATTGATTAATTTTCATTGTCTATTGTTTAAAATGGTCCATAATGGCCAACAATTCAAAATTCATACTCTGCGTTGTATGCTACTACGTGTTCATCAGCTGGGCAATGGGATAATCATCTTTGAAGACTATAAACTTAAGAAACAGATGCAGTGAATTAATCAGAAGTTCCTTGAGACTGAAGATTCTCTTCTAGCCCTCCAGAAATGCTCTGCAAGAAAAGGAAGAAAAGGAGCTCAGGAATGAAACAGACCAACCACTACATGCAGTTTATAACCCCTTGCTTAAAGGCAGTTTTTTCTCACACCAGAAAGTTAGATAATACAATAACTGTTACAAAATTTGTTCCTAGAGAGATCTGGAAAAATACAAATCTGGACACTGTAGAGCTGTACATGATGAATTAGTAGCAAACATAATAAAAGAAAAAAATCAATTGATGTCTGGATAAATACAATATATTGCAGGAAAATATCCACAAATTTTCTACAGGAAAATCATGCTTTATAATGGTTTTGGAATTCTTTGAGACAGTCATGGAGGTAAGATGTTGATACCATTCAGAGATTAAAAAGAATTCCTTTCCAAAAGTCCTTGAAGAAGTTAAACAACATCTTAGATCTTAAGGACAGATGGGTTCTTGAATGGAAAAAGGAAAAGGGAAAGAAGAATGAGAAGACAAAAGGGAGTGACAGGGAGGAAAAGGAAGGCAAAAGCAGGGGGAAAAATGGAAAGAAATGCAGCGCTATCAAGACAAGGCAAGGCAAAACAAGGCAAGTCATAATTACTTATTTTTATCTAAAAGTTTGACACTCTTGGGCTGATTGCATCCAGTGCTAGATGCAATGTTCCTGTACATATCAGTGCCATAGAGGGGAGAGCTGATGGTAGAAAATTGGGCAAGACTGACTGACAAAGCCATGGAATTCCTGTAGTTAAATGCAAAATAATGACAATAGGAAAAGTCTTTATTTCAGATTTATTTCAGTCTTGTACTCTGAATGACTATAAGTATGTGATGGTGTCATTATTTTAGATAATCCATGAAAATAGCTTATCTGAAGTGACTAAAGATCTGGAGGATTTTTGGCTGGCATATTGAATATTGTGTACATTCCTTGTCAATATCTTGAAAAGGCTGAAGTAGAACTGAAAAAAAAAATATAGAAGACAAGCAAAAATGACCAGTGTTCTTGAACATCTCCCATACTGGAAATGACTAAGTAAACAAAATTAAAATCAACCAAAAAAGGGCCTTTTCTTCACATAAGAGATGTTTAAGCTGTATGGTACTTTGTTGCAGAATATCGAGTATGGTGAAAGTGTGCGGTGGCTTAAGAAAGGAACCAGACAGATTAGTGAAAGAAAAATCTGAAGACAATTTATCTGGCTCCTGAGGCTGCTGATCTGCAAATTTCTGTAATCTGAGGAAGAGCTGTCCTTCACATTTTAAAATCTAATTTGTGAGCTATATTTAGAATCAGGTATGAATAACATGGATCTTCAGCCTCCTCCACTCTGTCTGTTCTCAAATGATTATTGAAAAAAATGTATGGTAGAATTTTATGAATGTTATTATTATTTTTTGTTCTAATATTTCTAACATTTTTTTTTCTTCTCCTCTACCCTACAGTCTCTCCTGGAAAACTTTTGGTTTACTTGATTTTTTAAACAAAGTGGTTAAGTTTAGGATGAAATCTCAAAAAGTAGTTGTAATGAGATGAATGTTAAAATCAGGGAACATTGAGATGCAAGAATTTTAATATTAAGAAGTAGGTGCAAAAATAAAGAACAAGATATTAATTCAGTATTGTAAGACACTACCTAAGAATTGCAGGACAATTTTATATTGAAAAAAATTAAACTGTTTGAAGGTTATACTTAATTATGAGAATCCAGATGGTATTGTTGAGGTGTTGTTTTTACTCATCACAAACTGTCCAACGAATGACTTAGTTTTGCTTGGAACACAATAAACTATGCTATCATCAAATCAGTTCTTATTAGCTGCATCAAAATAAGCAAGACTTGTTAACCACTCTGTCCAGGAGGAACATGAATAAATGAATACCTGAAGTTTCTGAAAATAGTATCATTGCACAGATTGAATGAACCAAAAGAGTCATACACTTCAAAACTGAACAGTAATAAAAAAATGAATAAAAAATACACCAACCCATTGACCAGGTTTCCTGATCAGGCTAATATTGTTTAAACATATCATTAAATGGGAATATTAAAAAAAGTCAATAATAATAGATGTTTCTTAAGAGAGTGCTTATTGGTAGAGGAAAATGTCAAATATCTGCTGCTCTTTAAGGAAAAAATTGACATTTATGTATATTTAAAAAAAAAATCTTTTTAATCCCACATATACTGTAGTAAGACAAAATTATAAAGATTCTTTTAAATAATATATGAGGATGCCATGAGGCTATTAAAACAGCAATGTAATTTTGTTTTCTCTTTTCTATAGAACCTTTCTTTAAATTGATTCTATATGATAATGCTAATTATAATAACTTGTTCAATTGGTGGTCACTCCTACCTTTAATATCTCTGAAATACTTACATATGTGGGTATTTATATATATTGCTGCTGAATCATGGCAGATCCAGGATTACACATATTTAGAAGACATTAAATTCTCTTAGTTTATTGATTTGAAGTAAAATACGAAAGACTCAGGTTAAACCCCAGTGAAGATGATGGTACTGTTTGAATAAAATAGGCTTCAATAAAGTTTTGATTAGTTTTTCACATTAGGCATCTAGAGTAGGTTTTAGATTATTATCTTTAGACAATAACCCTTAAAATGTCCATATTAATAGTATAAATTTCTTCATATTACAAATATATAGAATATATATTCTATATTCTTTATGTAGAATACAAAAAAATTCTTGTGGAAATATCAATTCCACTATAAAAATAATTTATATACCAAATAGCTCGGGGGAAAAATAAAAATAAAAAAAAAAAATTAAAAAAAAGCTGGAGTATAAGAAATACTGTAGTTCAGAGCTGGCAAACAAAATGAATATTTGAGGCTTATCAATATCAGCTATGTCTGTCTAAAGGCTGTCTCAGAAAAGATTATAGCATATATTCTTCTAAAAAGAAAATATTTGATAACAAAGGGTCTAATTGCTGACAACAGCACCTAAATACCTTTGAGGCATATTCATATAGCACTGTAATGCTTCATTCAAACTAAGGAGGAGAAAAGTTGTTCTTACCACTTTCTTAAGGTAAATTAGATTTGTTTTTCTCCATATATTTAGTTCTAATTTTCATGATAAAATATCTAGCTTGTGTGTCTGAAGACAGGGTTTTACAATGTCCTGTCTGACTTTGCAATAAGCAGCATTTAGTCCTTCTATTGACCCTCTTTCTACATGTGTCTGTGTCATAGTTGCTCGTATTATACTCCCAGAGTCACTGTGCATATAAAGCACAGCTCTCTCTGCTTCATTAGCAGTTTCAACTTACTAAGAAACTGTTTTCTTTGAAAAAAATCTAGTTGTTGAAGTACTGATGAACCTATTTTTTTTTCTTGAAGATATTTTTAAGATTATCCTAATTCAGGCACTATTGTTTTGTGTCTTTACAAATTCGTGTTCTTGGAGGAGTTGGTAATGTAATCTCTCATTAACAGCACAAAATAAATGACAACATATAAAATATAGTTTATCATCTCATATGAAAATCTAAAAACTGTTTCTCTAAGTGGATAAAAATAGAGTATGTGTTTATTATTGCCCAAGAATCTGTTGTCTTCTGGCTGACATATGGATACCTTCCAGTTCTCTTAATTTTCAATGCTGGTGGGACATAGTCACTGAAGGTGACATGTGGCATGTGTCACAATTATACCTTTGAGAGCCAACAGATGTTCTAGTAACTGTCTTTCATATCTTTTAAGTTTATTCCTTAATTCTTCAGTTTAATTTTGAAGGAGACTTATAAATATGCTTAAGCAACTAATGCCCAATGTTATCACAGAATCTGGGTGCCTAAATGTCCTCAGAAATTTGGCCTTATTCAGTGGACTAGATGTATACAGATGTAACCAACAAGTAATTTCACTACTTTCAAGGTTTATGAAAAAGGAAAAATGATATTTCACTTGAAAAGGGTTATGAATTTATCTGCATGGTACTGAATACATAGTCAGAAGTAATAAAACACCACAACTGGACTGAGAATTTTAAGTTTCCATAAAATCAACAATGAATAGGAAGAAAGTGCTTTAACAGACCAAGCATTACTCTAGTACCCAGATGAGACCACCTCCAAATTCTGCTATTCTGTTTTCTCCACAGATATCTAGGTTACATGCATAGGATCACTGAGAAATCTGTTCCTTCCCCTAAAAAAGTAAAATTTTGTCAATGAAAAATTGTACTAATTAGTACCTGTTGTCCTGGTATAAAGGTCATTAACCAAAACATTGCCTTTCAAAAATATTTTTTGCGTTAGTATTTTTGCAGCTAAATTAAAATTTGAAATATTTAGGATAATGATAAACCCTTGCAGTAAGAAAGAATAATCTGTGAAGAGAAAACTCAGCTTATTTATCAGCATGTGCTGTATAATCACATATTTTAAGAAAAATATAATGCAAAAAGATGGGCACAGCAGCTGAGCTATGAGCACTACTGAAGCTGAATGTTAAGAGCAAGGAACAGCATATGTGACATAGTAGAATTTTGGGGCCTAGAGGCAAGGTCAAATTGTCTATAATGTCTCTAACCATAAGAAGTTCTCAGCTTGCAGCCTCCAAGCAGTGTAATCCTCTGTGTCATATTCCTTACCAGCTCCCATATTTTCTGCTTTGACTGTAAGATAACCTCTGGTTATTGTGGGATGTTGGTTTGAGATGAGCACTGTCAACAATATGCACTGTCTGTAAGCATCTGTGCCATTTGCCTCAACTCACTATAATTTGTTCTCTTCAGGCTTTTAATTCAAACTCTGCTGTTGATTCTCTCATATAATATGTAGACTATTTTATTGGGAAAAAAAAAAAGAGTATTGAGATTAGCAAAGCAGAACACTCTAATCAAGTGCCAGTTTTGTAGGTATAGAAGGAGGTGACTTTAATTGATGCATAATTTGACATTGTTATGGATTTCAGTGGTTGTTACATTTCCTATTACTATTTTGAATCTTGTTGTATTTTAAATATAATGCAAACAAAAAGAACCCAGACCCCAAAAAACTAGAAACATTTGTGAAAGTGAAATTTGTGAATATTCTTTAAAACCTGGGAAACTGACCAGTGAGATCAATTACTCGTAACAGGATTTGGTCCTGTCCCTTCTCAGATTAATATTTCATTTCCAGTTCTTTGTATTTAGTAAGTGTTCCAAAATGTTGGTTTTTTTCACAAATATCACATAAATAGCTGATAAAATTTTGTGTGGTTTAATACTTGCAGGCAGTTCAGCCCTATGTAGCTTCACACATTCCCCCACAAGTGGGCTGGGGTAGAGAATGGGGAGGGTAAAAGTGAGAAACCTCGTGGGTTGAGATGAAGGCAATTTAATAGGTAAATCAAAAATTGTTTGTGCAAGTAAATGAAAAAAAAAAAAAAAAGAAAAGAGAAAAAAAAAGATAAAGGAATTAATTTACTCCTTCCCACCAGCAGGCAGATGCTTAGCTATTTCCAGGAAAGCAGGGCTCCATCACGTGTGGTTACTTGGGAAGACAAATATCTTAACCCTGCATGGTACCTCTTTCTCCTTCTTTTCCTGAGCTTTCGTTGCTGAGCTGGATGCTGTGTTGTATGGCCTGAGCTTTTGGTCAGATGGGGTCAGCTGTCCTGATTGTGCCACCTCCAAGATTTTCAGCATACCCAGATTCCTTGCATATGGAGTGGAGGGAGAAAAACAAAAAAAATCTTCCATGGCACTTTGTAAGCATTGTTCAGTAACAGCTAAAACTGTGGTGTGGTAACACTGTTTTGGTGACAGATAAAAAACCTAACACCATATGAGCTATTATGCAAAAAAACCCCCCGAAAACAAACAAAACAGCCAAAGCCAGTAGAGCCTACACTGATCTGTCCATTCAATATATGCCATGTCCAATACACTCCTATTAATATTTCTTTACTTCCCATTCTTTGATATCTACACCAACATAATTTGCTTAGTCTATGAACCATTCCTGTAAAGTGTCTATAAAATACTCATTGAGCTTCTTTAGTCCATGATTTCAGTCTGTCCATTATGGTAGCCACTCAGGATAGGAAACACAGGGTGTTGCACAGAGTTACTGTGCACCAAAGCCAGCTCATGATGTGTCAGTGCTGCACTTGCACATTTTTTGTGAGGCTCATCCTCCACTAGTCCATGTGATTGATTCCTTTTATTGTNGAAGGATCGGGGGTCCTGTCGAATCACCCTTCGAGCTCAGGAGAATCTTCTGGAAAGGAAGGTTGGGTCCAGGGTGACAGACAGGAGGGGAGGAGGGGAAGAGTTCACATAACAGGTTGATTGACAAAAAACAGCAGATAGGGATAGTGGAGTACATAGAACAAACCATTTACATTAAACAATTATAACTTTGACAGCGACCCACTGCCACAATGCAACTCAAATATTGTGTTACAAGAGTTCAAAGTTACATCCATTGAACATCTAATTATTTTTGTATTCCTTCCTAAGAACTACACTTCTGCTGCTGTGCTGTAAGGAAATTGGTACGATTTTTTTTTTTTAGGATAATACAAAAACTTGAAATTCCTTTATACATGTGTATAGAAAACTCCACAGTTCTGAATAGAGAAATTTTCAAGCAGGGCACTGGAAAAAAACCCCTGATACTAAGATAAATAAATACATCAAATAAATTAAATTAACTCTATCTGTATCAGCTGAGAATTTCCCCCTCAGAATGATTCAAGTGACAAAACTAAGACAAAAATATTGTTTAGAAATGAGAACAGAGATTTAAACAGATGCACTCTAATTCAGATCAAAAAACTAGAATAGTCTCAACCACCTGATAAAACCCCATCAAAAGCTCTAAAGAAGAGCTGAAAATTTACTTTTATATATTAAAATGCATGTTTTCCCTCCATGGGAGGGAAACAAACAGAAGTCTTTTATTGTATCTATTGTCCCAAAATCCAGCTAAAAAAAAAAAAAAAAGAAAAGAAAAAAAGGAGTACGGGAAACTTTTAATTTAGTGCTCCTCACATGCCACTCAGGAAGAGTTAGACCCCCTGAGTCTAAAGCATCTTAGCCATGAGTCAGAAATAGAGGGAACACACCGTGTTAATTTACCTTGAGCATTATTAGCTTTATTGGCATGGCAGGATGAGTAATTGCTGATTGAATTTGACTTTATAGGCATCCAAGTCCTTGGATGTACCCAGGACTTGGGTACAGAGGCTGACAGATGGTCATGAATGATTCTTCCTAATTAGGGAAAACTGAAGGAATCTATATGCAGAATTCATGCCTGGATAGTTGTCCATGGGACATATGGCAGAATGCTAATGAATATGTACTTTACACGTGCACGTATATTCAATAGAGAACAAGTATTAATAAGCAATATAACACCCATCAGTGCAAAAAGGATCATGTGATTAAAGGTTACATTTTTAAGTTTTCCAAAGCAGGTTTGTGTATTTTGATTACCTGGTGTGCAACAAGACTGTCTTTTCCTCTAGGTATTTGCAATAAATATTGTTCTTGCTATACAAAACAATGTCTTTCTCTGAAGCTGTTGCCATAAAAAAAAGATAAAATCTAAAGTGAGGTGAATAAATTTGACATATTTATGTAAACTTTTATCAATTTTAGGCAAAACCATAAATTTTTCACTCCACATGAGGAAGGTTACTCTAAATCTGTTGTTTGTACTCTTTGTCAAAGATAGCTGAAAGAATTAAAACATACAGTCACTTGGGCATGATCAGAAAATCTACTCAGCGAAATAACTTCTGAGATGACCCTATCTGGAAAGTACATGATCTATTTTATAGCTTGTATACTGGGATTCAGAAAAGAACTCCTATGATTTCCCATCCTTTGCCTTCACAGTTTAAAAGAACCACTGTGGAAGGAAAGAATATATTTTGAATATGTCTAAAATAATGTACATGGAAGAAGAGCACACTTCGGAAAGTTATCTCTATGTTAGAGCTTCTTTTCTTGTCAAAATACTCAAACAAAACTCTCAACATTTTCTTCCACTCTACTACCATTCTCCTCATATATTCTTTATATTGATAGTATATGATTGCCAAATTATATCTTTGCAAATATTACTTAAATGAATATTTGCTATCTACTTTGTAGCCTTGTACTATAGTTAAGTTCTATACTTTACTGAAGAAATTAATTTAAAATAGTGTGCTGCCAAAAAATCACCCCCAAACCAGTTTAAAAAAATAAGTATTTTCATTATTGATGTATACTTGGAATCACAAGAAAACCTGAAACTGGGACTCTCTGGGTAATGGATTACAGACTATTTTTATCCCATACTTTCTGGTCATATAAACTCACAAATTTTCTATGTTACCTCTTATATCTAAGTAATTATTCATACAAGCATTGCTTCTGTAGAAACTCTTTGGTTTTGGATTCAAATGGATTCTAGTTGCCTTACAATATCCATGTATTAATGAATGAACATTATATTTTGTCATGGTTTGAGCCAATGA
>VWYP01020608.1:6996-35261 GCA_013400435.1 Pycnonotus jocosus | reverse complement strand
AGCCTCAGGCTCACCCCTCATTCCTTTCATCATCAGACCATTTGGATTTTCTGCATAGCTGAGAAACAAACTCTTCCACACTCCAGCTCATGTAAATTCCTCTGTAGTTCTGTTGATCCAGGTGAGTGAGGACTGACATCAGTTGATGATATTTTCCTGCATTTTTAATTATGAGATTTAACTTTTTTGCAACAAAATCACAGTGAATTAAGCCATTTTTGGCAATGACTGTAGTCAAAGGCTGTGAAGTAAAGCCAGGAGCATGTATGAAAGAATCCATGATAGAATCACCTTTGTTTGTTTGTTATTTATTTATTTTAAAATATTTCAGCAGCCCTCTTGTCAGGCTTCCTAAAACTGGTGACAAGATGACAGACAGGGGAGGAATAAGGAAATTTCAACCCAGAGGTAATTTTCTCCTTATAGTTCATGAGAGTTTATTATTAACAAGGCTTCTATGAAAACAGAGAAAGCTGGGTTACTCTTGATTCACATCCCATTGCCCCCTCAGAAAACCCATACGTGCATATATAGATATAGAAGTAGTCTATATATGGATATACATGAAAGATATAAAGAAAGAACATGACAGATATAAAAAAGAACATTATGAAAGAAAAAAAAAGTGTATGACTGATTAGTTTAATGACCATTAGACTCCTAATGTCTTGGAGTATCCAGATAGAGCTAATGCTAAATAACAATAAATCTACTCTCTCTTTTTTAGCACTGTAAAACAACTTTGTTCCTCTGAAAGTTACGGGATGTTTTTACTGGTCTGCCTTCAACAAGGTTTAGTGGTCATTTATGTGATGTGATTTACCCTCCATTAATTTGAACTTTTCTGGTAGCTTAAAAAAAACCAAAACAAAACAAAACCCCAAAAAAACCACCACAAAAAAGAGACTACAAAATTCTGGCACTATTCTATTTCTCTCTGTATTGAAACAAAGGAATCATTTCAATCCCAAGCACTGAGCTGGTAGGAACAATTTTAGCTGCAGGAGGTAAAACTAAAGATAGTGTTAAATCTGCACGTACAAAACAGAAGCCTGCACACACAACCCCACATCTGCATGTGCAGAATGAGTTGATTCTTGCTCAGGTGAGGGTTTTGCCAGTGTGAGCATGCAGGAACACTGGGTCAGTTGTTAAAATGCTGCACACACAGAACTCACAGATTCTGTTTGATCTAATTTGTGAGGCTGAACACACAGCAGCAAACACTTAAACCACAGCATGGGGTAAAGATGCAAACTGCAACAATAAAATATCTACTTTTCCATCATTGTTAAATTCTCAAATGTCTAAGTTTTGGATCTGCACATCTTTCTATACTAATAAAGGTCTTGTATGGGAATTCATCTATGTGGAATGACATTTCTTTTTCCCCTTATCAGCAAGATGTTTAGCCATTCTTTTTTATACAATGGCAATACAATAAAATTGTATTGATGTACAGAATAGTTGCCACAGATTCTAGGCTAAGTGTGCTGTAAGGGTAAAATACAAAATATTTATTTATATTTATTTATTTTTTTGCTGTTTTTGAGAAAACCCTCATGTGCAACAAGCAGCCCACTGCAGATCCAAGTGTACCCACCCTACTGGAGTGAGACTCATGTAGATTCCAATTTTCCATCGGATGGAAAAGCGCTGTGCTGGAGTTGAAACGCTTCATTTTTAATAGCTAGGGAAATAACACAGTGGCTGGGTAATAAGTCCTATCACACAGGCACATCCCTGGAAAAATCCACTCTATTTTTATAGGAGAACCTCTGTTATCAATTTGTTGTCTGACCTAATTTCCTTAATTTTCCCTGCAAGTAAAGTGAGAATGCTGTCCTTCTTGGGATCATTGTTCATTCATTTCAGCAATATGTACTATGATGAGTATTAATGAGCCTGCCTCCAACTTGACCAAAAGATTACTTGTTTAGTTTTTATCAGTGAAATATGGCCAGTCATCCAAAAATGTACTTCTCTGGCATACTCTCCACTTACCATAATGAGGAAGTACATCTCAAGAAATACATGGTTAGAAATAATGCTTTTATGTTTTCTGTATTTTGTTATTTTTGCCTCAAATCACAGCTCGGTTCAGCGTGATCTGACATGGCTGAAATACTGAAACCCCCACTCCTCCAAAGCAGTGTTTATTATAGAAACCACAAACTTAACCTAACCTAGAGCAGCTTTTCTAGCAGTGATATAATTACAGTAGTTATTGTTGCAATAAACCAGATGTTCCTGGGCTGGAATGAAAGCTCTTCCCCCCCCAACATTACATTTGTTGCATTGCCTCTTTTCAAGTTTCGCATCAGCTGTTCAGAAAGCGCTCTCTCCGTTGAGTGTCACTTACAGATCCTTGCTGGCTGAGTCTTTTAGGGCAAAAGAATGAAAAGCTGGCCAGGCTCTGAATTTTCACTGCTCTCCCTAAAGCCTCCAACATGACAGTTTTCAGTGTCACCAATTCTTGCCCTGGTTTAAAGAATTTTTTTTTTTTCCCTTTAAGACACTTGGCTGAGGAAAAAAAACCCAACCCAACACTTTGGATAACCTACTTATTGAATGAGTACATTGTTCTGTGTGAGAGGGAGTGTTCCACTCCTACAAAATCAATGGAGTTTGACACAGACTTCACCATTTTAGTCACTATTTCGAGCAATTTAGTTATTAGGCAACATCTTTTGAACTGCTTTGTCAGCTGTGGTTGCAACTCTGGCCCATGAACAACCGTTCAACCTGAACCACGAATATCCAGCCTTGCTCCAACATTACACGTCTTGTATTTTTAACAATGTGCTAGTCAACACATTTCTAATATTTCCCAGCCCAATCAAGCCCTAACTGCAGAAATGTGTTGCCAATAAAGAATTGGGCCGTGTTTCAGCTGCTGGGATCTGAGACATGAAAAGTTGTTGTATATATTTCATGTGTGCAAGAAACCTATCTAGGAACAACAACCACCAAGAGTCAAGAATCCAGGAGATTGCTTTATTGCACTTACAGAGCCATATAATAATACAATAAAGACACACAAACCAGGCTTGGGGTTTTGTTTACTCATAGGTAAGTTCTCATGAAAATACAGGAACGGTAAGAATTAATTATCTTATCAACTATCTGAACAAGTCACGGCAACCCTGGGAGAAACCTTTGTAATGCTCAGGTACACGTGCTGCTCTCTTTTTTTTTTCTGCTCACTCGTGGTAAACTATTAGTCAACCCATCCCCGTGGCAACTGCGATGTGACCAGGGAGGAATTCACCCCGTGGTCTGCTAAATTTACACTTTGTAAAAACGTAAATGTTTCTTATAGGAGGAATTTACACGGCTCTGAAACGCGGCCCAGCTTTTCACTGATGTGGTAGGGGATGCAGACGTTGCTGGCCTGGTTTAACAAAAATCTTTGAAAATGGGCCATAAAATAGCTGAGGAAACCCAAGAGGCACCCACACGTTTGGAAGCAGATTACAAGAGAGCTCTGCTGCTCAGCCACAATCAGCTCCCTGCTTTCAAAAGCCACGGTATCGATTTCAATTCCAGTTTTTTGCTCTCCTGAAGGGAACGTGTCAAGAGCTGAAATAAATAAATAAGCAGGGCTCGTGTCCAGGGAACCTTGACGTGTTTCCCATCAGCCAGGCTGAGAGGCCCCTATGCTTCCTCCCCTGGCTGTGACATGCCCAGCAAATATTTCCACCACCCACACTTGATTCATTCTTCACTCTCCTCACCCACTCATCATTACAGCTGTGCAAAGCATCCATTGCAAACCCTGGAGTCATCCAAAACCTACCTTTGCCACCTCACTCTGCTCCACACCCAGCAGGCATTGGTTGGACTTTGGGGTGGATGAACTTTATTGGGACCCCCATTTTTATGCAAATCTGGTTAAGGTGGATGGTTTGTGGATTGCATAGTTTGAAAATCGCTGAGAGAGCTTCACACCACTTCACTGCTTAGATCTCTGTCAATATTCATGGAAATTGAAAAAGATGTGTGCATAGCACACTGCAAAAGGGAATAACAATAACAGCAGTGGTCAGGTCCCAAATGAGCTCTGTGTGTTGCAAACAATTCCTGGTCTAAAGGACCTGGGTAGGAAAAAAAAAAAAAGAAAAAAAGCTCTTTTTAACTCTTTAACACTTTATTGCTTCAAAGTGTAAGTCACTCATAAATTTTTTAATGACATTCCTTTTTTTAGCACATATGCATGCCACTAGTGGTTCAATTAGAAAGCAACCCTGCAAGGAGTTGCTGTAATGATGCTCTCGGGCAGGAAGTAGAGGGAAACTCAGACTCCAAAATTCAGATGGAAAGTTAGACTTTTCTGTAGTCAAATTGAGAGATTTATTTGGCTGGTGGCAAAAGTTCGTGTCTGCAAAGTTTGGATTTGGGTGCTCACAGGGATTTTGGGCAGGAATTAAAATTTGTAAAAAAAATTTGTTAGCAAAATTAAGTAGTTAAAGGCAATCTA
This sequence comes from Pycnonotus jocosus, assembly GCA_013400435.1. Lineage (NCBI taxonomy): Eukaryota > Metazoa > Chordata > Aves > Passeriformes > Pycnonotidae > Pycnonotus > Pycnonotus jocosus. Next base: position 30,781 of record VWYP01020608.1, on the reverse strand, counting down.
GGTTATGCCAACCCTGCTGAGTAACATCTCACTCTGTCACCTTTCAGAACTGTGGGGCAATCTGCTTTAAAGCCACTGGCACATATTACACATAAAGAAGGGTTTTTTTAATAAAAAGCACTTTGAAAGACAGGATTCAATATAGGAGGCTCTGTGGCTTCTTAGACAGGATCAAAAAACCTAATTTCCCATCTTTATTTTTAAAGGAAGCCCAGACCACTCAAGGCAGGAGTACCAAACGTGTCACTTAACATCTTGTAACAAAAGTACTTCCTTGACTGCTGTTTGCAGCTTGGCTTCTGCAAGAGAATGCTTCTCTATCATGAGTGAGCCCGTGCAGAAGATTGTAACCACCTCACCAGATCCTTCCTGCTGATACCAAAAATATTCATTTCAGTGAGAGCCAGAGCTTTTAGTGTGTGGGGAATGTTGCTTTGTCCTGTGGTGACTTCAGTTATTTTCTGAAATCCTGTGATGCTCCCATTTATCGAAATCCCTTCAAGACAAGCAGAGAAAAGACTTGGAAATTTGTATAAATCACAAAAAAAAAAAGGCTTGAGGTGGAGTTACCTTGCACTTAAGGTCATATTAAGAAAAGCAGGCGTGGGGTTCAGCTGAGCAGAAGGAGATCACAGTGTGAGCAAGTGTCTGAAGTGGTCACCATGGTGTGAGGCCCTGCTGGCTCTCAGCTCTCTTAGATGCCTGAGAGAGGTAAGGTGAATCACAGCCTGCAGGATTCTGTTTCTTCCCATTATCCCCACAGGGAATGGCAGTGACCAAGCTTGGGGTGTGTCTCCCTCCACACAAGGTGAGGAGAGCTCCTCTCCTGGTGTCTGGGGAGTGCCACACAAGCTGGAATTTGGTGGGTGAGGAAGGGAAAGAGGACAAACATTCAGTGCTGTGGAGGTCAGTGCTTCATCCTGCTCTGCAGGAAGAAGAATTCCTGCCTTGGCCAAGAATTATCAAGTAAGAATAGTATGGAAAGTTTGGCGTGGAAACATTAACAAATGACAGAATCAGCAGCAGTTCTCTGAGAAGAAATGAGCCACAAAAACAACATGTGGGCTGAACCCCAAAGTGCATTTATAACAGCCCTTTGTCATCACCTTCACTGTGTCCATTTGTCCTGGCTTAGAGAAGTGCTGAGCATCCTCATCCCACCTCAGCATCAACACCTTGAGGACTGATACCCAGGGGCGGATAAAATACAGCACCTTGATGTTTCACATCACACACTTGTGGATGGCTGGGAATCAGGGGAAAGAATTGCTTCCAAATAAATGATGTGAGAGTGGAGAAGTGATAACATAATGCTTGATTCACTTTGGATTCACTCCAGTATTCACTCCAGTGAAAGAGTGGTGCCACTAACAGTGCTGTTCTGAGGGGTCAGCTGGCATTTCCACTGATCATCCTGATTCTTGGGATTAGTATCTGTCATTTTGACTCAGGCTGAGTTGTAACTTAGTGTAAAAAAGAAAAACAAATTGCTGAAACTACAGGATTTCTCCCTCCCCTCTCTCCGCATCACAACAAAATAAGATTTACTTTTTGTGAACTCTTTGCCAAACCTCGCATCATAAACACCTTCCTTTTAAATGGATGGATAAAGAAAAGAAAGACAAACGAGATAAGTTCAATATTTAAGAGATTTGCTCAACATAGACAGTCCTTCCTTTCCACAAGCTGCTCTTTTTTCTTGTTAAAAAAAATGAGACATACATGGCAAATCACATTTAATAACATGAGGGGAAAAAAAAATGCAGGCAATTAGTAGTGAATGCTCCAGTAAATGTATCTGCTGCAAGAAGAGGTGTCATAAAAAATGGTAGAAGTGATATTTACTGCCACTGAAGTCAGCAACAGCACTTCCATTGCCTCCAGCTGGAGGAGGACCTGGTTCCTAGGAAGTTCACTTCCAAGATGATTATATCAGCAAGTCTGGGAGAGAGGGCTCCATGGCCCTCAAGGTGAATGCTAGAGGGAATAAAGGGCTGTAAATCCCCCTTTCTGCAATGGTAAGGATGCTGGCCCCAGCTGAAATACACAGAAATAAAGTACAGTTATATGAGTTTGAAAATCTGACCAAAAACCTCTGAGCAGCCACATCTGCAGCCCTGCCACAGGTAAATCTTCCCAATCTCTTGTTACAACTGGGACTCAAACAAGCAGTCTGGGGCCTGTCTCAGTGTTTGTTATCAGATTGTTCAAATATTTCACTTACATTTATTAACTAAAGAAGGTTTCAGACCCTTTGTTCCAGCTGTATACAGAATTTCCCAAATTCACTGTTCACAGTCTACGTAGTAGAGGCTGAATTGTCTGGGGATTTTCAAGTAATCTTGTTCAGACTGTGACTTTCAGTTGATATAAAAGTGGACCTGCAAGGGCTTCCTTAAACTGTCTCATTTTTGGCCTAAAAAATAACCAGACTCTCACAATTCTGTAATGGTTAGAAGTAGTGACAAGATATTCTAGCATTGCTTTCCAGGAACACAGGTGAGCAAATCCCTCGGTTCCACTTTCTTGTGAGATTATTCTATTTTTTGTTACTTGAGACAATTCCAGTCGTGTGCAGCTTTGAACAGGCCTGAATGAACACAGAGTTGCCCATGTTTTTGAAGCACTGCTAAATCACATTTCCTCTCTCATGGAAGGGGAGAAGGTTTCCTTGGTCCTGCTCCCCGGGAAGCCTCGGGGGCTGAGATCCCTCCTGCAGGCTGCCCACCTTCCTCCCAGCCTCTTCCTCTGCTGCTCAGCCTGCTCTGCCTTTTTTCCACATGCATCCCTGCCCAAAACAAACTCTGCAAGGCTCCCCACCCAGATCTTTGGAATTCCTGGGCAACCTTACATCTGCCTTTGTTTTGGGCAGGAACATGTGCTGAGCTGTCTCCTCCAGCTCCGAGGAGAAGGGCGGTGGTTAAGCCCTTCCATTCTCAACAGGGCTTAACCCAGCCTGCAACAAAACCCTGGGTAAAGGTGCAATTTCACAACCCCCTCTGTGTGTGGGTGGGTGCTGTGTGGGGAGGAATTTGCAGAGAAATAGCCATTTTTCCCCCCAAATTTCAGAGAGGAGCAACAATCAGGAGCAGGATGCTGGCAGCTCGCTTCTGTTGAGGGCTGTGTGTAGGAAAAAGGTGGTTCCAGCTTTTTAGTTCTGAGCTGACCTGACCTGAGTTTGGGAGCCAGGGAGGCCACACTGGGTGTGTTTTTGGGTCAGCCCACTCGGTTCTGGGCTGGACCTTGCCCAAATCACGAGCCAAAGCTCTGCTTCCATGAGACTCTGGGAATTCAGGGTGGTTGAATCACCCTTGGGGGGCATCTCTTGAGTGATGCTTTGCCCCAAGACTTCAGTAATGCAGAAAGCACTGTCACATCTGCCAATCCCAAATAATGCTGCTGTGGATGGCCTTCATAAGACAGGGGTTTGTACCCTGGGAAGGTGTGAGGGTTTTATCTTCTTTTATTCATGTTAGAGCTGGGATTAATACACAGGAGCCACAGTTTTGTGTTCAGACTCTGTTTATTAATTCTTGCCTATAGCACAGCCTCATGAGTTGTGAGCTCTAGCTAACAAGGTAGAAAATGGAGCACCTCTAACTCTTTCCAAAGTTATTTAAGTTCTAATCATCCAATAACATGATGACACCTGTATTATTTATACTTTTAACCCAATAATTGACCACCCAAGGTCTGCAATGCAGACCCTTTCACCCAATAAGAAAAAAACACCCGAAACCAAGAAGAAGAAAGTGAAGAAGAAGGACTTAAACAATGCCTTAAATCCTCCATCTTGCCCCATATATATTACTATATACTAAAACCTTCAACTCTATGTTTTCCACCCTGTGATATCCCACACTTCTATTCAAACTCCACACCCATAATCCCAGCGCTGTCACTCAATTTTGGGAGCCTCTCCACGGCCTCAGGTCAAACATGGTTCTTGCCTGAGGGTCAGTGTATTTTAGCACAGAAAGCCTGAAATTCTCAGTGCCCAGGGTTCCAACAGGAAGACTCATCCACAGGATTTTTCCGTGGGTGGCAGGAGGAGTTCTCCAAGGCAGTGTGGTGGCCATTGGCAATGGAATGGGCAGGAGGTGCTCCATACCTTGGCATCTCCTAAAAGACAGTGTTTGTGTCGAGGTGGGTTATCACACATAACCAGCCTTAATCCCTTTTAAATGAAGGCTCTGTTTATGGCACATCAAGGTCAGGACTGTAAATCCTGGAACAAATCACCAGGTATAATGAAAAGGAATGATGCCAGTTATATTCTCCAGCCATTTTTAGTACTTGAAACGTGGTCTCTGTACTCCTTGGAGTTCTCTCAGGGAAGTACAGATGGTATCTTTGTGAGGTAATAGTAACCTGCTTATTACAGCTCCTTTGTTTTTACCACTAGCTTGAAATTCATGCCATTATTAAACATTGTATAATAAACTTGGCATAACAAACCAGGTAATTCTTACAGTTTTTCAGTGACATGCTCAACAGAGCTCTGGAAGCATTTCCAAGGAAATTTCCAACCTTTATTTACCCTTTGTAGATTGTTTCACTTTGCTTTAGTCACATTGCTTTTTGTGGTTGGTCATTCCCAGTTCACTGACAGGAATTTCATAGAAATGGACAGTTTTCCACATGTGTGGCAGAAAATTTTGGAATCCAGAATGTCTCTAATCTTCCTCACACAACTTTGCAAAAGAAAATCGATTCTGAGAGATAAAGTACTTCCCTCAAGTAGAGACAACAAAACAAAATGTGGTGCACATGATTCTATTCCTTACAGGAAATTATATACAAACCTTCCTGTTGAAGAGGCGATGTCTTCATATTAAATTGAATACTTCAGCTATTTAAAAAATAAATAACTAAAAAGTTTAAAAAATATCTGGAAGTTTAATGACAAGAAGAAGGAGGAAAAAAAAGGCCTGTGGCTTTAGTACAGTGAACTGGGCTATGTGTATTCTCTCAGTACAGCCAATTATTGTAGTTAAGTCAGCGGTGCTTAACTAGAGAAATTCTGCCTAGTTAAAGTGTTGGCTGTGTGACAGAACATGCATAAAGCACAGTAAATACTATTACTATGTGTAGAAATGTTTAATTCTCTCAGTTACAGAGGTTTATCAAGTCCACTATATAATCTTGGGCTGGAAAGAAAGATAAAGGAACTTTGCAGGTAAAGGAACATTTTCCTGACGGGATCCCAAGTCATATAAGTAAATTGGGATACTAATTTTTTTTAATATTTTCCACTGAGGTGTAGGGGGGAAAGTAACAGAAAGTTGTTGTTCCCCTCATTATTTGGTGGTCCTTCCTTGAAACTTTCCAAACCAAAGCCATTTCTCACATCTGGTTGGAACACGGATCTTTAAGACATTCAAGTAATTCAAATCAGATGTAAAACTCCAAGCTACACTGTATGAAATTCAAGAACAATATAGTTACAGGGTTAGAAAAGTCTGCAATATGGCACCTCTTTTAATCAATACCAGCCTCAGTTTCGGTTTGTCTGTAAATGCAAGACTATAATTAAGAATGATCTACTGCATTAATTATTTCAATACCCAGCGTGGCAAGTTACTAGATTAGCGACACTTTGCATTTACAATATCATTAACAATTTGCTTTCCCCCCCATGCTCTGGGTGAAGTCCACAGCGACGTGGCCTGAATCAGCTTGTGGTTGCGATGGAAAATATTGAAGATCACTAATATCAATAAGCACTTCCTTATCTCCGCCATTTGGAACTGCCCGTATTGACCTTCCGCCGCATTCCGGCAGGTTCTGCCCGCGCCCAAACCCCGAGTTAGTCGTTAATTTCCATTAACCACGCCACCACTAAACATCATTTAAATCATTTCCAATAAAGTGCTCCGTTAATGCCCGTTATCTGCGTTTAATTCCCATTGATTCCCAAAAGCTACCGTGGAGCTTAATTGAAGAAGCAAGAAGAGCGGCTTCCCACAGGTGTCATCGGGGCTGATTTCCCTCCGCCTGCCAAGCACTAGAGGAGGCTGCCATGCAAATCAATGGCTAAAAAACCACACAGCTGCAGCTGGACTTGACCAGAAAACTGGATTTACCTCACCAGCAAGCGCCTGCTGCTCTTGGGGTATCGTTTCAGTTCGCCAGAAAATATTTTAGGGCTTTTCTTAGATTTAGCCACTGAAAATAAAAGTGATGCAGTGTTCTGGCTCGTTCCACTTGGGTATAAAAAAATACCATCTGATAAACAGAAGTTCTGGACCCAGGGAAAAATCAGTGCAATTGTTTAATCCTTTTCTGATCCTTGTTATAATTTAGTCCATGCAAATATTTCTGACCAAGAAAAAAAACCAATTCAAATCTCTACCTGTGGGATTCTTTCTAGTATTTTTTGGATAGCGTAGGTTCTCAGCAATGCTTTTAACCCCTCGGGATTTCATCACCTTTTTAACATATCTTTTGGTGTTTTACATACAAGCCAGCTACACATAAACCCTCAGAAACTGCCAATTCAAGAAAACAGAACATCTGCCTAACAGCGATGAGCTTGACAAATGTTCCTTTTGAAGAGAAAAGGAAAAGAATTGGCTTGCTGAAAATTGAATGTTACTGCTTCTTCAAAACGACATTTTCAATTTTACATTGCAAAACATTTCCCCCTATTTTCCATACTATTTCAAGTTGACATCTAAATTAAATATTTTGCTTTTATTCAAACAAATCGCTTTATTGACCAACAATTACTGTATTCATAATCATGCTTTGTAATAGCTTTTTGGATTGTTTTATTGCTTTCATTAGGAGTGGAAATAAAACTCAACCATAGGACATTCCCTGAGAAGGAAAAATCTGGATCTCACGGGGCTTTGGTCAGAGCATTTTTTCATTAGCTTCACTTTCTGAAGATGTTCAGTGCATTATCCAAAAAATCCCTCCGAGCTAGTCCTGTGCAAAAGTTGCCACACATCCCACATTGTGCTATGGTCAAACCTCATGTCCATTATGAAATGACAGCAGGATATGGCTTTTCCTGGAGTTTTATTACAGCCTGCTGTTCTTTAGCAGCTCGGCATTCACACAGCAAGCGCAACACATGTTCATTATCTGCGTTTGGGGCTGGGCAGGCATAAATTACCCCTGGACCTAAGGCTCCCGAGATGAAAAGAGAGTTGGTGTGGCCATTCCTCCATCTGCGCTGCCCAGTGCTTTCCTCAGGCTCTGCCCTGCCTTGGATCCCTTCACTGCAGCCAAATCTCAAGGTGACAAAGCCTTGGGCAACAAAATTCCCCAGTTTGCATCTGAAGGAACCAAACCCACCTGCTGGGAGAGAGAGCAGAGCCCCTCCGGGCAGCCCTGAAATGCATCCAGGAGAGGATGCAGGAGATTCCCCCGCAGAGCACTGATGGTGTCAGAGCTGCTGTAAGGACCCCGACAAGGGAAACCATTCCCAGGGCAAAAAAAGAGAAGGAATTGGAAAAGAAAATGGAAAAGAAGGAATTCTGTTGGTTTGGGAAGGACTTATCTCCACGGACGTTATCTATTAACCATCCAAACAGAGGCAGGTATCAGCGGTGAGAGATTATCTGCACTTCCTCTTGTGCCAACCTTGCCTCTGCCTGGCCAGGGCTGAGCCTTTTAATGTTTCATGTAAGTCCGTTGTAATAACCAGAGAACACATAAAGCAAGTAAAGATGTATTTCTTTCTACTCCTAGAGCTTTTTCAACCCATTTTTCTCCATGGAAACCTCCACACATACTTGAATCCCAACCTGCTTCCTTGTAGGACTAAGACCTTATTGCTTTGGAATGTCCCAAACATTATATTATTGTTGCTGCTATTGTGACAAGAAGAAGGAGGAATTTTAAATATAAATTTTCAGATTTTTAATATAAATTATTATTGATTTTGGATTATTGGATGTCCCACATCCTTCACCAGCAACGGAGACGAATTTTCAGTCTCTTTTTTCCTTGTTATACAGAAAGTGTGGGGAAGAGCATTTTACAGAGACACAGAACAAAATGAAAACAAAGCATGATGAATCTTAAACTCTGCATTTATGATGATTTAACATGCACAGCATTCCCTACTACTGCTTGCACCCCTCGAGCCCATTTTCCCAAATAATTTAACTTTGAAATCACAGACTGTGACCAACATTTTGCTGCGCAGCACCAGATAAGATCATACTTGCTTTTCTCCACACTCTTTTTCCAGACTTTCTCGGATCCTCTGGAGGTTCATAGGAAATTCTGCCCCGCAAAACAACCTCCAGAGATTTTAACCTCAAAATTTTTACCCTCGGTTATGAAATTTAGAGTTTCTCTGGGCTCTGGAAGCCAGGACAGAGGGTTAGTCTGGGCAGTTGCTATTTCTCTGCCACAGCTTCTGCTGTTTTCCTTTCACACTCAAATCGCCCTGGAAGCCCTGCCCGGGGGGCAGATGCTTTGGGGAGATAAGGAGTGGTGTGAAAAGCTGGGGAACTTATCCCTCTGTACAAAAAACTCGACATCTAATCTGCTGCTCGGGTTTGTAACACACCCGGTGGAGTTAAACTAATCGGGTCACCGCAGACCCTGCAGCCCTCCCAACGCTTTTCCCTGATTATTCTACAGCAGCTCCAGTTTTCTGGAGCTAAAGATGCTCCACCTGCACGTTTTGCAGTTAGGACTTCAAAATGCAGAGACTTCAAACAAGGTTTTTGGTCTCTAGTTGTAGTTTGCAGGAGTAGTACCTGAATTTGACTTCTGTGCCAATTTATATTCCTAAATCTGCTTTCTGACCTAGCCCGTAGTGACTGAGTGGCAGAGATTAAAATAACCACCCTTGATGATTCTCTAATTTCCTAAATTAAAAGCACTCCTCTGAGGTACATAAATGGTTTGCCTGTTTCACACAGACCAGAAAATCAGGACCAAAGTCCAAGCAAAAATGACATATCAAAACACCAGCTGAAACAGAAGGTTCCAGCTGTTTCAAATGCCACTAAACCACAATGATTACTGCTAACATAAATAAAACAAAATCTTAATCCAGTTTTATCAAGGAGTCACTACCCATATTTCTCTGCTCTCCCAGTAGTTTTATGAGCGCGTATTTGCATAAGCAAGGAGAAGGATGGCATTTTGGGGACCACTTTCTCTTCTTGTGCTCTTAGAAAACCTCAGACAGCTCCAAATGCATCTAACAGACAACTGAATGGGGTCAGTTCACACAGAGCAGAAAAAAAAGCTGTCAAACCAAGGTCTAAATTATGTCCTTGCTAAGTAGCTTGACTTGTGGTGGGGATTTTATTGGACAGTGTCACTTCCTTGTGACCACCACAAATGATAACAGTTGCAAGAGCTCTACAGTTGCTAAACCAAAGGAATGGCTGGAATTTTGGAAAAATCTTTACAGCCTCAGCCCAGGCTGACATTTTGTACTTTAAAAGCTATCTTCAAGCAACTAAATAGGTGAGAGAGCACTCCAGAAGCTGGCAAGACAAAGGAAAAAAAAAATAAAAATCAAAGCCTGCAAAAGCCAAGCTGCTGCACTTTTGCTACACTCCATGGTTGTGGTGAAGGGTTTGGGTTGTTTCATTTGCAGGCTCGTGGCTCCCTTCATTCCAGTAACAAAAAAAATGCCAATAGCATTTCTAAATTAAACCCAGCATCTCGTCCCTTCTATTTAGGGCAGCTTTTTCCCTAGCCCACCACATCTCCAAGCACAATGCCAATTCTCTTGTACCATCTGTGTAAACTTCCCTCCTCTGCTTTCAAAAGTGCCTTTTTTTTCCACTGCTGGGATCCTCCACTCGAGGAGAAAATGTTCAAGATGAGTGATTATATATATATATATGCTAGCTGAGTTAAACTGATCACAAAAAGTTCCCCTTTAATTTTTTTTTTTCATTTCTTACCATTATGATACTCTCCAAAAATTAGGGTCTCTGAGAACCCTAATTCTGGTTCTTTAGATTGTGGATGAGGGAGGAAAAGCACTGAGGCTTGATGCTGCTTTGAAGGGTCATTGCAATTCCTCATCATTCCAAAAGAATAATGGCAAAAAGGGAGATATTTTTAAGGACACCAAGGAGAAGGTCTGCAGCAGGACAAGGCAGAGGGAAACCTGAACTTTCTGGGAGTTGATTCACTTTCAGTGAAGCAGAGGAGCCACAGGGCAGGACTGTTCCCCTCCAGGAATGTGCTGCCTTGATAAAAATGTCCCTCTTTGGAGGATCCAGAGTTGGATCTCTCCATGGCTCTTCATGGATGGTGTTTTAGATTCCAGTGATTTTCGCCAGGACTTGTGCTTCTATAGCTTTTAGGAGATTCTGATCTCTTCCCTCCAGTTGTTTATCCTGGCATTTCTCTGCAAAGTTTGTACCACTCCTGTGGCTACCAGGAGCTGCTGGGAACTGGCCTGGGGATGAATTAACAGGGTGAAAAAGGGTTGAAAATGCGAGAATTACTCTTTTTTTGCTGTAGTTGCAGAGGGAATTAGGATGGCAAATTTCTACTGGAGAAGTGAGGGTGGCAGTGCAGGAACATCTGGAAGACACTGTCACTCTTTCCCCTCTGTAAAACACAACCCCTTGTTCTTAGTTAATAATTGTAATTCCCTGTTTTCCCATTACAATCAGCCTACATGTTTATGTTTGCATGACAAGGTAGCTTAGAGGAAAGAAAAAAATACTTCCAAATAATTGTTCTGCAAACAATATTGTTCTTTCACATGAACACAACGACGGAGTTGTGTTCACAAACTCCCTGTTACCAATATAAATAATTACAAAACCATAAAGAAAAATAAATGCACACAATAACCAAGAGCCTAAACCCACCACTACTAAACAGCACTTCATAACTGTGGCTCTGAATTATTACTGCCTCACCAGCACAGCCACAATATCTGCCTTCATAAAACCCTCCACTTCACAAATTAAACGGATTGGGCAATTAAGAAAGCCTATGTTTAGTCCACAAAGTGAAACCACCATCACTGTAATATGACAGTGCACCCATGCTTTCAAAAATCGTAATATTTTCATTCCCATGGGGTGGGAATGAATCCACAGCTCCTTGTCTCTCCCACTGGGAGCTCTGTGTGTGTGTGAACACTCCCTGCCACTCTGCAGGGCTGTGGGCACTGCCAGGAGCTGCTCTTTCCTTGCTGCTCCCATCCCTGGAGCTGCAGACAGATCCCTGCCTCTGTGTTTTCCTGCTGTGTGCCAGGAGATATCTGTCAGAGCTCCCCAAACGTGCTGGCTGTAGAGCACTGCCCAATTACCTGAGCCCTATAAATAGGACAGAAAACCCCACACCTTTGGGGGTGATGTAAGAGAATGTCTGTGTTTCCCTGCGAGCTGCTGACACTTTGCTGGTTGCATTTTGCTTGTAACACACTTCAGGGTTTGCCAGCAGGATGGTTTTTGGGGGTGATGTAAGAGAATGTCTGTGTTTCCCTGCGAGCTGCTGACACTTTGCTGGTTGCATTTTGCTTGTAACACACTTCAGGGTTTGCCAGCAGGATGGTTTTTTTTCCCTCCTCCCTGCTGATGGCCAGGTGTTGTTATCACTCCTCCCAACGTGCCTGAGCCCCGCTCCTGGCAAAATTCAATCCTTGCTCATTTCTTGACCCGTGCTCATCTTCGCATTGCTTTTTAATTAATCCACGGTTAGCTGAAGCTCCTGCTCGTCAGTCAATGATTTCCTTTCAATTCTTGTTAAAGATTTTTTCATTTCCCCAAATTTGCAGCACGTTGCTCCGGAGCTGTTAACAGCACACTTTTCTCTCATTATCAAATCGGTGAGGAGCAATCAATGAAGCAAAAAAACCCCACACAAACCCAGCACTGAAGACCTTCAGGCTTAGAGACATTTCTATCTGTCCCAGACATGCTGCAAATGAAAATATGGTCTCTTGTCACCTTGGAAGCTACAGACAGTATCCTCCCTGGGTGTAAAGCGCCAGGTTTTGGGATACACACATAATTTCCTGATTTACACCTGAGTATTTGGCAAATACTCCTGTCTACCCTCTAGCTGGGGGAAGAGCTGTCTGTGGAACTGCCCCTCAGACAGGAATCACTGGAGTTTTCCAAATGCAGATTTTTGTACCTTTTTATCTTGGCAGGCAGAATCTGGGGTTCTGTGCTGGGTTCTTCAGGGGATGCTCACATTGAGGATGTTCTCTTTGTGCCACTGCTCAGCATCTCACCCCTCAGCACTTCTACTTAATAAAGTTCTGATCATCAGGAGGTTCAGTTTTCATCCTGGGGTTCAGTTTCCAAGGCACTGGCAAATGAGAATGGCCTTAAAAATCCCCATACAGCGTTTGCTTTCAAAAGACAAGATGAACAAATCACACCAATGAGAGTGGTGAACACACCTACTTGTTTTCTTCAAGGGCATGAGAGGCAAACCACTGTTTGGTTCAGAGAAGGAAAATGCAAATTGAGACACATTTCAGGGCAGTTTATCAGGGTGACCATGTGTCCAGCAAGGTCTGTGAGCTGCACACAGCCCAGTCACAGCATCCTCAAGCCCGTGGCTCACCAGGCATGTGCATCAAATTAAACTTTTTCACTTCTTTTCTCCAGTTACCCCTTCAGTGAATTTAGGTCTAAATTTTCAGAGGATTGCACGCACCCCTTTCCTACCACCATGCATGTAATCAATTATTTATTTATGTGCACGACTGCTGTGACCAGGTATGCAAATCCCCTCACCATTTCCCGGCAATTTAAGCCCTTTTTGTCCCTGGTCCATCCACTTTTTTTTTTTTGTTGGAAGCACCAAGTTCATGGAAATTTAGCTCATTTGAAACACATGTGTGGATCCATAGGGGCTGCCCAAAAGCATCACAAAGGGAAGGGATAACCTCGTTGTTGAGGCAGGAGAGCGCGAAATCTGGTTTCCATTCCGAGCTCTGCCACACATTTCCTGTGTAACCTTGGGCAAGTCATGAACTGTAACCCGGCCCAGTGGAGCTGACCTACATGGAAAAGCAGGCAGAGCCATCCTTACTCAGGTTATTGAGGCGTTTTTGTGTGTTAGTACACGGGGAAAATATCAAAATAAGTCAGTGGAAGGTGCTAAAGAATTGTAAGATATCAGCAGTGGTAGATGAGTAGTGAGAGATGGTCTGCACTGGGTGAAAAAACAACAAGTAAAGGGAGAACTGAGCAAAGAAAACAGCAAATTCGAGCAGGGAGATGAAAGAGAACCAAATGGCAGCAGTGAGAATGAGCAGGCATGTGAGTGATTAACCTTTATACAGCAATTTTTACTGTCCTGCTTGGTCGTGTCCTTTCACAAAGGGCCACAGTGTCAGGAGATATTTGAGGAGAACTGAGCTGCTTCATGTGGCACTGGCCACCTCACACCTCACAATTCCATTGGCATGAATTACTCTTCATTAACCAGGGTAATCCTGACAGGGTTATTAATGGCAGGTATTGGCCAAAAGCTGGTTTAGAATGTTGTGTTATTGAAACAATTACTGTGGCTGTGCTCAGCTAGAGGGAAACCTGCACTCTTTGCTCCCTTGCACACCAAAGAGAAGGGCAGAGTCAGTCCTGGGGCTCCTTTTTGGATGAAACACAATTAGATTTGCACATTACTTCACTTAAATGTTTGGGGTACAGCCTTGTGGGAGCCCTGCAAGCCATAACATATTCTGAGGGAATGCATCTCCTGTAAAAAAATTACCTAATTTTGGAGCTGACCTAGATATGGCACTCACACTGACGTCATCAGGAGTCTAGAGCAGACTGATTGCAGTTTCTGCCCCAAATTTATGACTTAATACAGCAAAATGTTCAGTATTCCTCCGATCCAGCTGGGATAGAATGTTACAAATGGGGCTCCATGTAGCAAATTTCCACTTTGATTAACAACAACAACAACAAAAATCTTTCCTGGTGAGAAATGAAACCAAGTTTTTGGAATATATTACAGATTGTAGCTCTTTACATCTAAAAAATGATTTAGTGGGTCTTCATTTCATGCATGATATGCCTTGGAAGAGTTTGGGAATAAGAAAAAATGAGCATCGAACGAATAAAGAAAATTCTGGTTCATTAATTTTAATGATTTCTGAGCTTTTGGCAAACATTTGACAACATTCCTTGACACAAACCCCTTAAAAGAATTGTGATCCTGCCAGTCTGGGGGCAGTGGAGCCTCCCACTTCATCCCAACCTGTCCCTTCACCCCAGCATCCTGCATGGAAAAACCACAGTGATTCCCATCACCTGCTTGGGAGTGAAGAGGCTGCAAGGAATGGCTGGGAGTGCATCAGCCTCCTGAGCCCCCTGGAATCAATCCCTGTTTGATTTGGAACATATCTTTTGGGAAAAAAAAAGAAAAAAAAAGAAAGATATCATCTTGATTTCAAATGTTCCAGTGAGGGAAAATAGGCTATAAAGGTCGGGAAATTATTTTAATGGCTAATTAAACTCAATTAAAAACCCATGATGATCAGAAAGGAGCTTCACAGGGGTCCTTATCAGCTACAGAGAAGTGGCCCAGATTTTTTTTGGTTTTTAAAGGTCAATTGCACCTGTGTGACATCATGAATTTTTTTGTAATACAAAAACACACTGAAAAACCCTGGCCAGCAGAATGATTAGAAGAGCTACCACCCCCTTGCAGGTCTTGTGAGGTGCCCAAACATGATGTGAAAAATGGAGATAATAGTGCACGTGCTGTGGGAGCAGTTCCACCACGCTTCAGCTGCTCTTCATTCCTCTGCCTGAGCTGAGCTCACTGGAAAAAAACCAGGCACTTCCACAGCATGATTCCCTGGAGCTCAGTTGTGCACCCACCTCGTGTTTGGAGGCATGAATCACGTTTTCAGCACGTGTGGCTGTTAAAATTTGGGCTGTGCTGGGCAGCCAGGGAAAGGCTCTATTTGATGGGAAATGCTCTGCAAGGTTCAGGGTGGGGGACACCGGTGGCTGCCACCCCCTGAGGGATCTGCTGGGGTTTCACACCTGGTTTAGGGTGCAAGGGTTCAGCTCTTGGTGCTCCTGCCCAGCCTGAAGCCCTGAGGAGCCCCCAGACCAGCTTGGCTTGGCCCAACCACACCTTCCTGGGCGCTCATCTTCTCTTTCTTCAGGTGAATTTTCGCCTCCAGCACTGCAGAAACACCTCCCTCCCTCCCTCCCTGTCTGGGTTTTTGTAACTCCACTTCACAGTCACCACTTCAGAATTTGATCTCGAGGGGAATTCCTCCCAGCACAGATGGAGTTAACTCTGGGAATACCAAGCTGCAAGTTCCCTAAAGGAGAGCTCCATCCTTCATTTTCCCTCCGTGCTGTGCTCACCTACAGGCCCTGGAGAGTTAATAATCACCACGCAGAGTTACACAGGTGGAAACTTAAAACAAGAGGTTGGATGGGAAACTCAGCTTTCATCCATGGCTGGGGTCAGCCCTGGAATGCAAAGAGATCATTTCATTTATAGGAGGCTCAGTAATTGTAGAAGGAATACGGTCTGCTCCCCTTCCCCACTCTCCAAAGAAATTACCTAATAGTTTCCAATTGAGGTGGCTTTTAAAAGAATTTGGGTTTGATTCAGCCATCATCTCAGAATAAGGAAAAGTATTTTACCCTTCAATTGTAATTTTCATTAGTTGCCTGATGCCAGTTGAAATTCACACCGTTCCTCAACCCAACACATGCTTCTTAAATTCTCACTTCCTTTTGATAATAGAATATAAAGCCTAGGTGAAAATAATAATCTGCTGTACCTCTAACCCAAGATCCAAAAAGTTCCTTAAGAAACTGGATTTAGTTTCCAGGCAGGGAAGATGGGTCAGAAGGAGCTCTGGGGCTTTGTCTGGGATCACACAGCAAGCCAGCAATCGACCTGGGAATAAATTCCAGGTGTGCTGTTTAACCTCCACGTGCCATCCTTTACCCCACACCACCACCCCAATTCCTCCTCTCTACACCCATATCTGATTTTAGCAACGCTGGGAAAGTGCAATTTTTGTGCAAAGTTCTGAAGAAGAGCAAGCTTTCTTACCTGAATCTGTCAAATATTAAAATACCGCTTTATTTTGCTTTCATGGCTGAGAAAATGTCTATTCCACCTGTCATTTCCTGCCACAGAAATGATAACTCCGACAAACCTCAATGCTCGTGTCTGCTGGTCTCTGAAAAGCTGAAAAATGCGGTTTAGGATGGAAAAAAAAAATAATCAGCTATTATGGCAAATATAACTGAGGTAGACTTTCTTCCTGAGTCCTCTGATGAACCTTTTAAAATGTTCTTTGTTAACTAAAGAGTGTCTTGTTGGTGTACACATTCAAAAGTAGCACTTGTGTCTGACCTGAGGAGGAAGGGGCTCTTTCAGGAGGGCAAGGCCCAGCTACAAAGAAGGAATAATGGGGATGCCTTTGAGGACAGGGATGCCTGCAGAAGCCACAGAGATTCCTCCTTTTGTCTCCAGACAGATGACAAGGACCAGGATTCTTTCACACACAGAAAGAAACAATTGCTGGGTGCTTGAAGGAAATTCAGTCGAGCCCCAGATCCTGTGAGCTACGAACCTTTTGTTCATGCAGAAGAAAAATACGATGGTTGCAAGTCCCACACACGTCAACATTGAGTTGTTGGGGCTTTTTTTTTTTTCAAATAATTAGGCAAAAGCTTTCTCTTTTTTGTGGGGTTCCTCCCTCAGAATGCCTTGGGAACTTGCTGCAGATCCCGACTGTCGAGTAGCTGCCTGCTCTAAAAACATATCTATATTTTTCTCCCTCCCCAATTAGATAATCTTTATTTTTTTCATTCACCTCGGGCCTAGCTGCATCACTTTGACCTCTCTGTGAGGCCTGGGTAAATCCTGGAGGTGCTGGGCCACAATTCTTAAGAAGGAAACTTCAAGTTCTTTCCGCTTCAGTTGCCCTTCACGCGTCTGAGGCGGCGAGGGCTGCTGCCCCATAGTCTGCGTGGCAGGAGCTGTGTGCTGGCTGTGGCACCCATTGTCTGCATTTTTCCTCTCGTTAGTCTCCTTGACCTTTCATTGTCTTACTCCTGCAGTGTCAGGTCAGACTTAGTGTAGGTCTCCCTTCACCGAGGACCCCTTTCCTTTCGTGGATCACTAAGCAGGACAATTGCTCTATCCATCTTTTCAGGGCCTATTGTCGAGCCCCCCCTGAGCTGAGAAAGGTTTGATTCACTGGGAAACCATTTTGGTCAAAGGGAAACCTGACTATGTGTCCTTTTAGGAACTCTGTCTTAATCACTGACTTTTTTATCTGGGATATGAAGAGGATTCAGGAGATCAAAAGGTTTGGGAGTACATGGGTTTGACCACATTTTTCCTGGAAATAATGGGAAACCTCCACTGAAAAATGAGCTCCGTTACAATGGGCAAACAAGAAGGAAAGCCACATAGTGTTCCCAGAGCATTCTGAATCGTCAGACCTTCAATAGCTTCCATAGAGAAGGGAAAAAGTAAACAGAAAATGTAAATGGAATGTAATAATTAATGGACCTAAAGAAACGGACTCATTTGGTTTGCGCATAATCGCCGCCTTTAAAAAAGAGATGACTCAAAAGGGAGCGACGAGCAGATGGAGAAGGCTGAGGGCTGGAGATCCAGCCTGGCTGGGCGTGTGTGGGGCTGCTCAGGGTTAGCAGCTTGTCTCACCTCCACCGGTGGCTGCACACCCAACAGCCCCAGGAATTCCCAGGAAAAGCTGCAGAGATCCTGCAGGAACATCCCGACTGTGCTGGGTTGGAAAGGGCTGGCTGTGGCAGCAGACATCCAGCCACAGTCCTGCTGATGCCTTGAGCATTTCCTCCTGCATGGAAATCCTGACCAAGATGCCTTGGGAAGGCTGAGCTGGAACAGAGACTGGACAGAGCTGGAGAATAAAGCAGGGATTTACTGAAAGGCCTGTAAAGGATACACCTTGGGCAGGACAAGAGCCTGGTCAGGGCTACACCCAAGGTGGATTTAGAATGGTCACAAAAGCCTTGTGACAAAAGTCACAAGGTCTCACACTTTTATAAGTTTTGGTTCATTTGCACATTGGGGTTGAATTGTCCCATTCCAGCTCCAGGTTGTGCAGTCCCATCCTTCTTGTTCCTCCCTTCAGCCACCCTTGCTTGTGCTTTTGGACCTGGAAATTGTCCTTGGTCTTCAGCAGGAAAAGGATTTGTTTTGTCTCCTTGCTCTGTGAAGAGAGCTCACCAGCACTGAATGTGAGCTCAGAGCTGCACCCCTGGGCAGCACAGAACATGAAAATATGAAAGCTAAAACTTAAAGCATCAACCATTATTAGCAATAATGAGGCCAAATTCTATCAGACAATCATGAAACTTCTACACTTCCAAGGAAGTTCACCAGCAGCAGCCATTCCCATCCAGGCAACTCTTGAAACAGAGATGCAGGAGCCTCTTTATTTTCCAAATATCAAATAATTTATTTCAAACACTTACCGAAAAACAGGAAGAATGAAAATGCCTGTTTTTCCTGCAGTGTAGCTGGAACTCTTTTACCTACTCCTGTGCCAAAATGATTTTATAAATGAGCGTTCAGCTCTTCCTTCAACCATTACCTCTGCCCAGAGTCAGCTCCAGCCTCTCCAACATGCAAAGCTGAAAGTTGCAGTGTAGGATAAAAGAGAGGAAATGGACTTGGGAAGGCAGGCGAGCAAAGGGAGGAGCTGGGACAGAAAACCTTGGAGAGCTGGACTCATGCTCCTGCTATCAATAAGATGAAAGAAAAAATGTAAGCAGAAGCCAGTGAGTCAACTTTTCCCTTTGACCCAGGCAAAGTCAATAGGGAGCCAGGTTGTTTGCCTTTCTCCAGGGATCTACTTTTCCCAGCAATTATCTGAGCTTCTCCTTACATTTCCCCCCCTCCAAAAAAAGTAATTTAGGATTTTGCTTTGGAAAGTACCCCAATTTGAGCTGAAGTCTGTGTTTAAACTTCAGTACATGCTGAGACCTTTACCTGAATAAGAGAAAAAATCCATTGGATGCAGTGATCAGGGCTACCTCTGCACTGGCTTTAGGATGAGGAGATACTGCTGGCCCTAAACAAGGAGATTAAACATTTCTTCTCCAGTTAAAAAAAAAATAGGAGGAAAAAAATCCTTTCAGAAAGAAAAGTCAAAATAAAAGGAAAAACCTTTGTGCTGTGAAGAGCAAAAAGTGACAATATCTACATCTGTGGTGTTTTGGGGGTACATAGGTCTGGAATTCAATGAGATGTGAACTATTCCTGTCTTCTACAGTGAAATTGCTGAATCTGGCATTTCTTGGATGAAACACAGACATAATCCTTGTGATATCTACATTAAGTAAGATGAGGAGAATTATTTTTTTCTTTACTGGCACATATTGCCATGGAAGGAATGACAATATTTACAGAAACTCTAGAGCCACCTTAATTTTCTGTTGCCATTTGATTTCTCAGTGTCAACCGACCACTTCAGGTCAGCAATGTCACTTTCTGCCAGCATTACCAAATGGAAGTGTCCAGGATATTAAATATGCTTGCATTTACATGTGAGAGGAAGGGGAAAAGTGATACAAGCATTTCCTGTACTGTGGAAACACCAGAACATCGTTGAGCTGTGACTGGCTGGCTGACAAAGTTCTGCTCCACAAATGTCTGTAGTCATGATCCTTAGTGAATAACAATTAATAAATATAAATAATATATAATATTATATAAAGAATAAGTATGAATAATGAATAAAGGATAATAAATTAAATATATAAATAATTGATATAAAATATCAATTTTCTATTAATGAGGTCACAAATATAAGAGAGAAAAGAAGTGAATAGGTGAAGGAAAACTCAAGTATTTCTGCTGATCTGGTGGTATCAGTGCAGCTGCAGCTTCAAATTCCCAAAATCAGAGAGCAATACTCCAGCCATACCAGAGAAGCCCCTGGCAAAATGAAAGTGCATGGTTAAGATTATTTGGAAATCTGTTGAGCTTTTTGCACACTTTAAGCTTGATCGAGAGAGCTTTGCTGAACAGGGCTAAGGATCTGATGACTGTCCTGTGTATTTACAGGAGTTTGGTCCAAGAACATCCTGGAGGAAATACCTTTGAGTGGGAATGAGGAATTGTTTTCCACCTCCCTGGTGACTGCACCTCCTTGCCTG
This sequence comes from Pycnonotus jocosus, assembly GCA_013400435.1. Lineage (NCBI taxonomy): Eukaryota > Metazoa > Chordata > Aves > Passeriformes > Pycnonotidae > Pycnonotus > Pycnonotus jocosus. The sequence goes on along the minus strand of VWYP01020608.1, from coordinate 10,667 downwards.
TGGAAGCAGCCAGTTGAGCTAACCTGGGTAAAATTTGTTATGGCCCCCCAAGAGAAATTAATTCCCCTAATTAGACTGAGAATTTCACTTTGCACAGCTAACTAATTTGGAAAGTTTCATTCTGCCTTGTCTGCCAGCAGGTTGGTGGAGGCAGGACCTCCAACAAAGTCATGGCAAAAGGAAGAGGGTCACCTTTTCCATTTGCATGGTTGGATCAGGAAGAGGATGATTTACTCTCCCCATCCTAAGCTCCCACTGAAATGAGCAATCCTGCTCCTCACAAAGGACTGCTGCACATTTAACTGCAATGGCAAATACGGCCACTTGCACAGCTGAAGGCAGAAGGTTTGTAATATGATTGAGAAAATTGCTTCCAGAGGGAAAGAAACAGAAAGGAGCTATGAAAAGGTATCCAATATTTGAAATATTGGATATTTCAAACCCCACTCCAAACCCCTCCACCTAATTATGTCTGCAGAACTTTAAATGTCAGGTGGAATATAAATTATTAATTATTTTTTTGTCATCATGACCATTTTTTGTCTTTTGTTAAATCTTTCCTCTGCCACTGCTAATGGCTCCAATAGTAAAACACACTACAGACAGGTGAGCAAAATGAGTGTGCATTGTGACTAATTAGTTTCAATTAGCAACCAACTATTGACGTTCCATTCAACCTTGCAATTTTCTGATCTTGAGGCACCGAGTAAGTGCAAAGCTGTATCAACTCCTCTTTTGTAATAGCAGGGCCAGGAGCTGGGTAAAGTCACAGGAAAGATTCCCATTAACTTCAGTGGTCTGTGGATCAAGCTCTTGATATATATAGAAGGCCCCTGAAAGCAGAGTTTTGTTTTTTAATGTATTGTCTCATGTGTTGAATAGCGTGGCTTGCTGCCCAGTGTTATGGCAGTTCACAATGACTATTCTTCCCACCCATTCTCCTTCTCCTCCTTCCATTAATCAGTGATGGGTCAAATTCAAATGTTTTGGGAGTTCTGTCTGGTTTTGATGTGTGATGGTACATAAAAATATCTGCAGAGTGGTTATTAGGGTGCTTGGTGTGGCTGCATTTGTCCTGGGGAAACCTCCCCCTCCCCTCTGAGGGCAGCAGCACATTTTGTGGGAAGGTTGGCAGCTCTACAAGGTCTTCTTTGAGGCAGGCTCCACTCCCTCTGCCCCAGTGGTACATCCATCATTTTTTTGGTTTTCCTTTCCAAAATGCTTTTCACAAAAGTCACTTCCTCGTTTCGCATTACCCCATGCTCTGTGAATTCAGGCTGGGACACGCTGTGAACCAGAGCCGTAGCTGGTGTAAATCAGCATCATCCTGCTGCTCTCATTGGAGATGAAAAATTCTGTGCCCATGGAGCATCTTGCCCATGGACTTTCTGCTCAGAAGGGGCAGTTTTGGTGCAGTGGAGAAAGGGTTCGTGTGTTTTGGGGAGAGATGTTGGCAGGAACACCAAATTGCAATTCTCACCTAAACCATAAGGAGTTGAACTTCATGGATTTTGACATCTCTTTTCTGCATAGTGAGGTGATTTTTCTCTCTGACAACCCTCATGTTGTCCATTTCTGGGTACTAGAAATCGGTGCAGAGCAAAAAGAAGGGAAGGAAAAAAAAAAAGGAGCAGCCTGATGAGAGCTCAATTATTATCATAAAATAACCCTGCATAAAAAGATCTTTTGCACTCCTGTTTCCTTATATAACTCACCACCCCCAAGCACCTTTTTAAAAAGTTCCTCAGAGTTTATTCAAGGATGCATTTTTGGTTAGGTTTACAGTATCTGCCACTTGTTGGCCAAAAGTGACAGAAGGGATTTCAGTGTGCTGCTCTCACCGTGGTGACACTGCCTTTAATTTGGAGCAAGTGATTATACATATTTGACTGTCAAATCACTGCATGCAGCTTTTGTGGTCAGGGGGGCTTGTTTTATCAAAGAATTCTGCTGAACCTCTTCCAAACCAGCGCTCCCATGTGTATAATTATATTGTATTTTCATTATATAAACTTTATTTTTGAGACTGAAAACACATGAGATGATTATGGGAACGCGCGTTCTACACGACACCGCCACGTCCTTGTGGGAAGGGAGGTTTGTAACACAAACCAAATGCTGCCATTAATACACAGGTACAAGATACATCCTCGTGGCTCAGGGATAGAGAAAACAGGGGCAACTGATTTTCAGATTGAAAGAAAACCTTTATTTCACATTACATAGCACCTGATACTCTCTGGAAATGGATCTTAAGGATTCCTAGCCTGCAGCTGAACAGCAAATTTAGCTTCTTCCAAAATATCTTTCAAAGTGATCCTTCAAAAAATTGCATTCCTTCATTAATGTATTTGATTGGTGCAAACACTTCTCTGGAGACCTGTTTTGTCCTGGGACAGCTACTTTGGTGTTTTGCCCAAAACCTGCACATTTGGAGTCATATCTTTAGTTTAATTCCATTGTCTTATATCACAACCCAATGAGGACCTAATTACAGTTTGAACAGGTACCACAGAGACCTTTCACGAGATCTCCAGCAGAATATTGCTTAAGGCAGGATCCAAAATTATATCCAGCAGCAAGGTCTGGCTGGGAGGGATAAACTGGGTAAATTCTGAGCAAGTTGCCATCACCTTCATGTCTGCAGTGTCTGCAGCCCACATTCATTCATATGGATTCATAGATTTTATTTTATTTTATTTTATTTTAAAGCTTTGTCATAGGAACTGAGTCACCACATAGATTAAACAATTTACCAACTACATACTAAGCATTTCCACATGATTCAGCACTCGAATTTCCCCTCTCTTGCACCCTTATCCCATTGCCTTGGAAAATAAGCTGTCCTCTATTTCAAATACTTTTGATATTGAAATATATATTTCTGTCTGCCTCAGTAACTTTTCCTTGACTAATAGTGGCTCTTTAAAAAATAATCCCCCAAAAGAAATCGAGACTCTAGAGGGTATGTCAAGAAAGAAAACCACTTATTTTGTATATATATATATATACATATATATATGTATATATACACACACATGTATATGTATGTATGCATATATATACATGTATATATATATATAAATATATATTTTTGGACATATATGCAAACAGAGAGCAAGAGAGATGCACTGAGAGCAAACCAAAGCACACATCCATCATCAGAGCAATCTGTGAGTCACCCAAGACAAATGCTAACTCTTTCAAGGCAATCCTATACAATAGATCAATAAACAATATCTTCAGTCTCTGGCTGGGAATTTAGACCCAGTCATTTACAAGCCAAAAAAAAAAAAAATAGGTCAAAGAATAATGGTGATAACTTGCCTTACCATCAGGCAAGGCGTGTGACAAGCTTGCTCACATGGCCTCTGATTTTTCTGTTGGGGTGACAGCCCAGAAGTCATTGATGTTGCCGTGCTGCAAACCTGGGTGGAAAATCAGAGACAGGTTTTTTTTAAAAACACCTCTGATCATTAAGTATCATTTATAAGGTAACATATAACAAACTTATAAAAGCACATGCAAAATAATACCTGAGCTGGATGAACACAGGGCTTCTCCACCAGCACAGAAGTCACCTGAGGAGAGTTTTGCAGCTCAGTGTGGCAAATCCCTGCACAGCATTGTCCAAGTCCCCAGCCTGAGCCACTTTGAGCTCAGCTGCTCTC
>VWYP01020607.1:0-11378 GCA_013400435.1 Pycnonotus jocosus | reverse complement strand
GAGATTATATAAATATTTTATACGAATGTATCTGGTGGCTCCAGCTATAAAAATTCAGAAAAAAACATTTGAAATTACTCACAACTTCTTTAACTGAGTAGTGGAATATACACCTAAAAATCCATTCTGCAGCTGGTTCAGAGAGGAGGTTTGGACAAGGATTTTGATAGACAGTGACTCTGTATCCTCCTGAGAACTGGCCTTGGTTCTCTCACATCTTGGTGATGCTTATCTCCCAGAGAAATTCTGATAATGCTGTGTCTAAAACAAAAAGGAGCTTTCAGAAAGCTGCTTCTCTGAACAATTTCAGAAATTGTGCAGTGATTTTGGCCCAGAGAGTTTTGAGGCAGTGGAAGGTTAGACTCAAATTTGAAATGCTTCTTTTCAGTTTTAGGGGGGGAAAAAGAGATCTTTGAGTGAGTTTGTCACTCCAAAGAATCCCAGGTTATCATAAGATACAGAACTGGGCAACTTTCCCTAATTTCCTTGTATTCTATTTGCAGCTGTATTTAGGCACATCATTTGTTCTCTTTCTATCCCTACACCTCAACCGTGACACCAAAGAATGTGCTGGAAAACTAACCTAGTGATACTTATTAAAAAGCAAGGCAAATAAAACCAGGTGGTTAAACACCAGATTTTCAGCAGAGGCCAAATTTCTAAGGCACATTGCAGAGGAATAACAAAAATAAACACCTGAATGTAAAACTCTGAAACATATATTCACATTAATATTAAAGTAACACCACTGCTGTGTGTATGTGTATTTATAGAAATACATGAGAATGGGTGTACTTCTGATATCCTGCTTTATATGTTGATTATATGAATGGACTTGCAGGCTATTCTGATGTTATGGAGTCAAGCATTCCCTTACCTGCTCTGGCTTTAGGAGCCATATGTTTTAATTTCCAGTCCACTGAGAATCTCTAAGTTCCATATGCATGGGGTAAATGTGAATTTTCATTTGCAGAGTAAGCACACACTTGTAAAATTTAAAGCAATATGTCAGGATTTCATTATTCAGGGCAGAACTGCAGGAGTTAAGAGTCATGAAGAAAAGGCCTGGTCTGCAGAACCTCCAGTGTTCATGTGGCCAGGAATATGGTGTGCTTCACAAGAAAAAGAGACTTAAATGGCATCTCCAGCCCATCCTATGGGCACTAAAGGGGGTTTGTTTGTACCAAGGAGATCTTTTGCTAAGATCATGATGTTTTCTCTCTCAATTCCCTTCAGCTCCCTGTGAAAGCAAGACCCAACATATGCTGTGTGCATCCTGTGCTGGCCTGCACACCCTGCAGGTTGTCACTTTGTGTTATCCCAGGAGCCTCCCGAGCACACGGGGAGCAGAGTTTCACTGGGCTGGAAATTCACGCTTCAGCAAGTGCATTGTCAATTTGGTGACCATCTGTAATTTGCAGAAGCCTTGTTCTGTGCTGTGGCAATGGATAAGGCAGGGTTCAGATTTCAGAGCAGACCCAGTAATGTTCTGGAAGCCCTATAGTTTATAAAGGCTGAGAGTTAAGGATTGCATTAGATCTGTTATTTCAGGTGAGCACGTCCCAACACAGTTCCCACAGCAGAGACCTTTACACTTACAGGTGAGTATTACAGACCAGTACAAAGAGTAAGAGAAAACAAACTTCTAGGAGGTCCAGGATGATGCATTAATTGCCTTCATATTACTCTGGAGAAAACCAAATTTTCAGTGGTGGTCAGTTAACAGACAGAAACACAATTTACCTGAGTTCTTTCCTCAGTGCAGACAAAATGCACTCATGCACCTCATATATATATTTACAGAAAACAATTAATTATGTCATAAGGAATTGGCTTTAAAACTTTCAAAGAGCCATCAGAGATGAGTGAAAACGGTATTTCTTCATTGAAAAAAGCATTTCCAGCATTATTTATAGATTTTCTATCTGGCGTTCAGGACATACACGTCCCTGAGCAGCCATCACTGCTGGTGGTTTACTGCAAGCACAGAAAAATCAGGCAAGCATGACCACCTCATCAGGGGCAATTTAGGAACTGGATTGTTGGCCATTGTTTCCTTTATTAACAGCGGCAGCCACTCTCATTTTCTCATTGAAACAGAATTTGCAAGGAGACAAAAAGATGTAGTTCACCTAACCCCTTCCTAAAACAACTCCACAACAGTTTTCCTCCTTCCTGTTCTCTCTAATCCCCGACAAGGAGATGGTGCAATATTAGTGAATTACATTCGTTATTCACCTGTCATCCTGATAAATGATTTTTCAAGAGGGGAACCCACATAACACATCTTTACTACAGTGAATTAGGAAAACCCAGAACAAAGCAGTGTCTCTTTAGCTACATTTGCACAACCCAGGAAAATATCTTCTCCTAAATAGTTTCTGTTCCCTTTCTTATTTGCTCTCCTATAGCAGGATTTGAACAGTGGCATTTGAGAGGGATGCTAATGAATTCCCAGAGGATTAAAATAAAACTACAGTGAGTAGAGTTACCTCTCAGTCACCTCTCTTATGCTTACATTTCTGTGCAGAAAAGACCTGAATAGAAATCATTTCCCTCCTCCTCCACAGGTTACTGTGTTGATTTTGGAGGGTTTGTACTGATCTCACTGTAGTGGTACTGGCAAAACACAAAACAAACCTAGAGAAAACCTAGATTTTCTTGGGGAAAATCCCATGTTGGGATCTAACTACAGTTTGTCTTTTGCCACTTGGAATCACAGAATGGTTTGGGTTGGAAGGGGCCTCAAAGACCCTCTCATTCCACCTGCCCTGCCATGGCAGGGACACCTCCCACTGTCCCAGGCTGCTCCAAGCCCTGTCCAGCCTGGTCTTGGGCACTTCCAGGGATCCAGGGGCAGACACAGCTGCTCTGGGCACCCTGCTCATTCTCCCAGGGAATAATTCCTTCCTGATATTTAATCCAAACCTGTCAGTTTGAAGTCATTGCCCTTCATCCCATCACTCCATGCCCCTGACAAAAGCCCCTCTCCAGCTCTCCTGGAGCCCCTTCAGGCCCTGCAGGAGGCTCTGAGCTCTCCCTGGAGCCTTCTCCTCTCCAGGTGAGCATCTCCCAGCTGTCTTGAAGAAAGATTTCTTGTCTAAGAAAACTTATTGAACTTCCTAGGGTTTCCACATTCCCCTCTTCTCCAGCCCGTGCTGGCTGCAGTGTCCATGAGACCAAAACCATTCTGGACTGTTTAAAGTTCCTTAATAGGGCAAAATCTTTTGCTATAGAAATTGCACTTAAAAATAAATATTCCCCTTTGAAATCTGCTTCTGCTCCTTGAGAGGGGGTTCTTTTTTTGGCCTCAGGTTTCATGGCATTGGTTATCTGAGAAAAAGACACCTCTCTTATAGTCAGAGTACTCCTATTAATCTTCATGTCCTAAGCACAGGGACAGAAAATCCAGCATTCAAAGGAGTGAAGGGCAAATGGAAGGAAATTTCAAGGAAATCCAAGGAAATGTTTGTATTGTAACCTGTTTAGCTTGGATGGAAATAGAGCTCTGTGGCTGGATCAGAGCCATGCTACCCAAATTTACAGCATTTATATATATCTCAATTATATAATTGCTTTTAGCTGTTTTGCAGCAAACTGCTTAGAAACTTGGAAATTTCAACTGTTATTTGTTGCAGCAGGGCAATCTTATAAACCTTATCAGTCTATAGATAGGATCTTGTGAAAATTTGCCATATCTTCTGCTATTTGTACAGCATTTTAAAACTTTTTATTCAAACAGATCTATTTTACTGAAGCAGGCTTAAAACTTCCTTAATCAGGTTTAAAACTTCCTTAATCAGGTTCTCTAATCTTATTTTTCTTTAATTTTTCAAACTTTAAAGGGCTTAGGCTCAGTCACACTCATTCAGTCAGGAACCTGGACTGGCTAACCACTGTTAGTAGAAAATATTTTGCCCACAAACAAGTAATTTGTAAGATCCTAAACTGGACTCAAACAATTTCTTTTGTGTTGTGGAGACCTGCACTGTCATATTTGGTTCTGCTTGAAAGGTCTGGAAATTAATTTTAAAATATTTTCACACTCTCTGGATTTGAAAACTTAAATCAGACTGGCATTAGGCTCAAGTACAGCTAAATAGCCTAATAAATATGACTTTTGCTGATATTAGTAGATGGCAGAGGGTTCTGCAGCCTGCTCAGTCCTAAGCACTGTGATACCCACACAATAAAGGCCTGACAAATACTTAATGCCACACATTCAAAGGGTAAAACTTTGATTTGGAGGCAAACCTAAGTTTCTAAACGTTCATATTTATTGCACAACTCTTCTGTCACTTAAAGGACTTTTATTCACTGTTTCTTCAGGGTGAATAGAAAGTCCAGCTCCCTTTATTCAAGTGGAAAACTCCATTAAAACAAGAAAAACCTGTCACTTGTAGGAGGTACAAATCTGGTTCAGCAGTTGTTGAAATTAAGCAAATACTTGACTTTAAAGCCATCCTCGGCTTTGTCAGTGTAATTACACGGCCCACAACTAGGCCAGGTGCACCATATTAACATATATGTGAACATTTGCATAAGAAAATTTGACTGTGGCAATTTGACTTGCAGTCTAGACAGATTTTTAAGTGCTAACAAGAAGCCTGAATTCCCTGGATTTTATTGCAAGGCTGGCTTAGAGCTATATTTCTGAATGGGCAATTCCATAAGCAGTGGAAAATGCTGTTTTCTCTAGTTTATCCCTTACAATTGACACTGATTTCTATATATATCTCTTAGTTGCCATTAATTTGTTTCCTTTTTCTTTTTACAAGAAATTGCCACAGCTATGCCAAAAGAAACATGAAATATCAGCAGGTTAATGGAACCACCAGTCTTTTATATATAAACATATATGTGTATATGTACACGCACATCAGTTTGTACACATTCCAGAAAACCTGGTGAACTGTTATAAGCAACTGCAGAAATCTTAATTGAGACCTATACTAATAATGAGCATTAATACTGCTGCTTAACTAATCAAAGAATTAACAGTGCTGTGCAAACTACATCTGTATAACATTTGTTGAACATAAATATATATGTTTACCAGGAATTGTAAAGTGTTGGGAGGATGCTGAGGAAAGGGAACAAACCTGATTTTAGTCTGCTTTAGCTGCAAAACTAGTCTACAACAATTCATTAAAAAATTCCTGTACAGATCTATTTTTAAAAGCTAATATTAATGCTATTATTTCTATTGACGTTAACAGAGAGAAATCCTTGTGCAAATGAAAAAAGGGATTTTCAAACTCATATAATGAAAGAGAAACAGCAGAGAGGGAAGAAGATAAAGCAGATGCATCTTTCTACATCACATTTTAGAGCTGAACTTTGAGGATTGCACAACACAAACAACTTCCAGCAGCTCTCCATCAATGTGATAAACGCTGCTGTTCTATCACACACAGCTTTGACACTCAGAAAAATCAGTTCTGAGCTCCACTCACTGGAAAGGTGAGATTGTTGTGAGAGCAGACTAAAATCAAAGGTACAGGACAGCACATTCCTGTACAGGAATTAGCATTTCTTCCTGGCATTGGCAGCACTGCTGAGACTTGTAAATTATTCAGCATCTACAATCAACATGCCAAATTTCAGTGGGAACCTCGGTGCTTTTGTAAGTAAATTTTCCCTCACCCAATCATGTTTGATGTGTGATTGACTAAGGTGTTGCACAAAGGTTTTCTCTCCAGCTTGATTGGTAACGCTGCACTTGTGCTTCGAAAAGGAAAAAAAATGAGCTGCTTGCATTTGAAATTCATGTCATATATTCCTCGGTATTCAGATTTACCCTCTCTCTTATAGCCTCATTCTATCTCTAGAATCTTTGGCTTTGATGAAGCCAGGAGAATCTACAAGGAGCTACGAGTAGATCTGTAAGGACCATCCATTTATTAACTTTAATAAAAGTTATCTTGATCCACAAGGCTCGGACATTTAATTAAAGTAAATGGAAAAGATGCAGTAAAAAATCAGAGTAAAATTTAATATTAGATCAGCATAAGGAAATTCCAGAGAAAACAGAGGGGACAGATAAAATGCCTGATGGATTGGGGAGGATATGATAGTTCAAGGAGAGGGGATGTCATGGAATATTGTCCCAGCTCAAGTGAAGGCAGAGCACACAGCTGCTGGATAACTCATTTACATGCACAAGTGCTGCCTGGAATGGCCACAATGCTCGAGAAGAAAAAGCCTGGGGTAAATTATTTAAGGGCTGGAGATGCAGTTCACACTTTCCCTGCTCTGACTCTGGTTTTTGCACACATCCCTCCTCCCACCAGTTTGAACCACCAGCTCAGGAAGGAGTGCCGGGGCAGGGTAGAAATGATGCCTTGGGATTCCAGCTTTTCTATTTTTCACATATTTGCAATCCTGTAGTTCTTTATTGTGTAACTCTAACTCCACACACAGTGGGAGCTGCTGCTTCCCCATTTTGGTCAGACACAACAATTCCTCTGCAGGCCTGGGGATCAAGGACACCTCACTGCCTCAGGCCCCAGAGATGGAAAGAAAAATGAATTGGAGAGGAGAAAACTTGGGGTAAATGACTTCATTACCTGAAGCTGTGATTGGAGGAATAACCACAATCTGCAAATGGACCAAACTGATCAAAGTGTGAAAACCCATGATCCATCATCCATTTTTGGGTGCAGCCCCTGGAGGGCTTTGTCTGTCCAAAATGTTCCTGAAAGCCCTTCAACAAATACAATTGCTTTTTATTCCCTTAACCCTGTCTGCCCTCTGTTTTTAGGCAGCCCCAAAAGGCATCAGCAGCATGAAGCTCCTGCTCCTTGCAGTTCTCACCCAGGAGCTGGAATCACCAGCTGGGGGAAGGGGCTGCACAGGGTTTTTAACCCTTTCACCACAAACTGGGCACGGTGGCTCTACAGCCTCTCGAGCAGCGTCTCTCCTCCCCTCCAAGCCTGTCTGCTGTTCCACTGAGAATTCTCGTTGTTGTGATGGGCTTGTCAAGCCTTCACGTTCCTAATTTCTCAGCTTTGATGACTAGATCTTTGCTATAATACTAAGAACAGTGCAGGAAGTGAGTGAAGGGCTGACAATCTTTCATTTTTTTGAGACACAAAATAAGTCTTTCCTGTCTACAAGTCAATCCTGTTTTATTCTTAGCTTCTCTGGAGCACACTTCCTCAGACAAGAACTAAACTCCTTTGTCAAAGACATAAATACTGTAGTAATACTGTTCAAACTCTTCCTTCCTGGGTTGTGGTAGCAGATTGCAATTTGTCTGGCAGCATTAAAGTTCTAAAAGTTTTGGGTTAAAAAGTTGACGTGGAGTAAAAAAAAAAAAAAAAAAAAGTAAAAATCTCTAACTTAAATTACATAGAATTCCTGATATTCTCCTGAGGAAATCCATGATCTAAATACAAGCAACAGCTACTATGTAACATTTTTCAGTCAACATCAGGGAAGATTAAGAAGATATTTCTTAAAACATTGAAATATAAAATTACATTTTATACTAGAGTTTGATTGATGATAAAGAAGAAATATTTTACATTCCTTGCACAAAACAGGCTGAAACACAAATATTAATACTATCTAAGACTTCAGCGTGGCTAAATAATTCATAAAAGTTAATTGAATTTTTTTGGTTGGAAAGGAAATAAGATTGATTCAGCAATGAGACAGATGAGATAATCCCTCTCAGCCTCTGATATGAGGATAGCCCTTTTCTCCAACCTCCTCCAATTTGTTCCCTAATTACACGTGGATCAGTCAGCAAACAGTTCCTAGGGACTCCCCAGCAGCTGCTGACCCTAGAAACTCCTGGAGTGCATCACAGGGGAGTGGAAAAATCAACACCAATTGAAATCATATTTACTGATAGGTACCTATTCTGAGGTAAATACTTTCCTGAACCCTCCAACCACCAAGAATTGTTTAAAGTTTTCTTTATGTTTTGCATACTCCAGTTATTTTGCATTGTCCACTTGCATATTAATCTATAATTCACTTTACCTTGCAATAGAGTATTCCAAAAAATACAAATAAAATTGCATGCAAAATTTAAAGAGATCTGATGAAAAACCAAATCAAATAATGCTCAGTGAGCTGCGAGGAATCAAAACTCTCCCCAATATAAAAATCTATGAAGAAAGATTGCTTGTGTCACTGATGTGAAGAATTTACCCCAATGTTGGTGTCAGTACCTCCCACCACTCAGACTGTGACAGAGAGATGTAAAATCAACAGAACTTTCATGCACAGTTTCAATGAGATTAATTAAATAAATAGTTTAATATACAGGAAGAAATTGTAGCAGCAAGAGTTGTTGAGGAAGAACAGAAAATTACAGTCTGGAAACCATGATTATTTAAACTATCTCATCTACAGATTAAGGAAATTTATTTTGGTCCTCTCCTACCTAAATCTCCAGCTGAAATCCCAAACTGCAGTCACTCATTCACTCAGTGAAATACTGCAGCCTGGTGAACACTCTAAACCCAGAATATTAAAAAGGTCAAAATAATATTAAATGTGGGGCTTTGCAAAATTGGAGCAGAGTCTTTCAGAGCACTGGCTGGGCTGAGCTCAGGGAGCAAATTCCAGCTCCGTGGTGCATTGCACGCAGAGGGATTGTGCTCGAGGGGAACGCTGATGCTGTGCATTCATAAAGAAACACAGTGACAAGAGAAGCGGCTAAATATTAATTCACACCAGCAAAGATTACAAAAGCAACACAAAAAAAAGACAGCCCACTGTGAGAAACATCAATGCTCCTTCTGTGCAAACCATCAGGAGGAAGAGCAGGAGAGCACTGAGCCCCAGCTCGCTCCAGCTGTGTGACAGGATTCCTGCAGCACGCTCAGGGAAAATTCCCCGTCCACCCATCTGCACAGGAGTGTGTTATTTTGGTCATGTAATAAACACTTCCCCAACAGAGAGCCACACAAGCACAAGCATCCATCCATGAGCTTGGCACAAGCTGCTGAAGCTGATTTGGAGGCTCCACTTGCAGTTCTCTGAGCTAGCAGCACCAGACCAGCTTTAGGAGTGTCACTTGTAGATATTTTCGGCAAAGCGGCACAGTCCTCTTTACCCAAAATTTCTGAAATATGAAAACACTTCAACCTAATGTGTTTATTTTATAATCTGTTTAAAAGGCTCCTGAAAGGGCAGAAGAGCAAATTTACTGGTACAAAGATGGGAGTTCATAGAGTCACAGGTACTCTGTTAATTCACATGGGAGGAGGCTTTTCTATTTCAAAAACTACAGCCAGAATCAAGCAATTAAAATATATTTTATTATTATTATTATTAGACTATTAATAATAATAAATTATATAACAAAATTAACACATTATATATTATATGATAACTAATACAGCTAATTAATTATATGTATATAATTAATATACATCTGATTACAGGCTTGTACCACAGAAGAGTTAAATCTTATTAGATCTGCGTCTCACTCATCCTCTGCTTTTAAATCACGGTAGAGCAGCTACACAAAACAAAGGCTTCAGGCTGTTTCCAAGGTGATCAATCAAGAGGCAATATTACATGTGGCAATAAGTTCATGTTGCAGTTATTTAAGCCTTAAAGTCTTCTTTGCTAGAGGATCTGCAAACCCTTTCCTTCTCATGCCCTCACCCTCTTTTTATTTTTTTTTTCTCCCAAATGAAGGATTTTGCAGGATAAGGAAATCCAATTTGTACTGGCAAGAGCAGAAGAGGCACCTAAATGCAAAGACAAACTTTCAGGAAAAATACCTTTTGCCCTGCAATGCCAAAACTTTCCAAAACTGCAGCAGGCTCCTGCCTTGAGGAGGAACTCAGATGTTTTTGTGATCTTCCCATCAGGCAGATTCTCAGAAGATTATTTCAAATTTCAGTGGTGGCCTGGCTTTCCTCACAGGACAGTGCTTAGCACTCTGAGAGCGTTACTGGCATCTTTGCAAAAGTTATGATTAGAATAAGCCACTGATGTACAACATTTGCTGTTGTCAGATGTCTGAGCACAGCACAAGTCCTGAGTGATGCACTCCAGTTCTCCTTTGGGAAGGATATTTGAACACTGGGGAACACAGGGGTTACATCCATCATTTTACAGAAGCTTTTGAAGGAGGGACACCGAGGCACAGCTGGACTCTGAGCCCTGGATGTGCTGGACCTGCTGTGTGTGCCCATTCCTGTGTCCCACAGAGATCCCTGTGCCCTGGGGTGTTGGAGCTTTGGGCACCAGCGGGATGGAGCCACTGTGAGATGTTCCTTGAGCTTTATTGCAGCTTCAGCCTCATAACAGGGTTTAGACAATTGAAAGATGCAACAGCTCCCACCTGCCAGCAGTAGCCAAAGATCTCTTTGTCACAGGGCATTTTAAAAGTTTTCCAGCCAATGGCACATTGCTAAAGCTCACAGACAATTGTTCTACCAATCACTGAAAGCACACACACCTGCTGCAAACAGTGCTTGGATGCTTTCTATTAACAATACACAATATTCCATTATTGACCTTTAAGCCTTCTACTCTCTTGCTAAGCAGATTTTTCTGCAGCCATAAGATCTATCTTAACCAAACCTAAGACTTAAACTCTTGTTTCATGTCCTTGCTTGCTGTACTACTGTAACTTTTCCTACTCTCAATCTTTGCAATTGCAGCTAATTCCAAGTTCTTCTGCTCTTTCTGTTTCTGGGGCTGCTTTCACAGCTTTCTGAAAGCCTCCTTACCTTTAACATTTCCCACACCCTGGGACAGGTCCTTTTTCGCAGCCTGGGCTGCTGCAGAGACACCCATCCCCTACCTGAGCCCCACCTGGGATGGGGATCCCTCCCTCTCTACCTGAGTTTCCCGATGCTGTGGGATTGTTGTCGCTCCTGTGTGCAGTGAGACCTCAGCTTGCATCATCTCAAGGCTGCCCCTCCTTATCTATTCCCTCTTGTCCATCTCTCCACAATGAATTGCTCCTCTGCTGTCAGCTAGACGAGGTGGAAAAGTCCTCCCACTGAACAGGAAGCAAGAGTCCACACTTTTTCCTCATTATATTCCATTTTGGTTTAATAATAGGAAGCTTTTACAACTCATAAAATAGTGCCATTCTCATCTCATACAGGTAAAACAAAGAGACCAATGTCTGAAAAATAAAAATGTCTTTGAGTCTCATTCCAGGATCATAAATTATGTTTTTTAAATACAGTCATCAACTTCAAGCTTCATTTTTTCCGGTTTTCACTTCCTGAAATAATAAATGGCTGGTTTTTGGTCATGACAGACCAACATGGCAAGCATATAGAATGAAAAGTTGATACCAAAAGACCTTTTTTCTTTTTTTTTTAAACCTAAAACCCTCAAGTACATTTTATACTGCCTTTTTTAAAATTCTTCTCTTTTTTTCTCTTTTT
>VWYP01020606.1:0-18085 GCA_013400435.1 Pycnonotus jocosus | reverse complement strand
CCACCGGGACTGGTATTTTCCCAAGCTCTTTTTTTTTTTTAAGAAGTTACTTGGCTTTTTCTTACAAAATTATTTGGTGTCTATTACTGCAAAAACAAAATGATTCTTGGATGCTGGGCTGCACTGGCCGCATAGCCAGTGACACCTCAATTAGCAAGTCATTCAGCCCAGCACGGCACACCAGGCTTGGGAGACAAAGGACGGAGCAAACTACTTGGGAGCTTTTGTTTACTTCATCTAACATATAGTTAATAATAATATCAAGTCCTCTGATCTGAAAAAATCTTGGTTACAAAAGATTTATTACTGTCCTAAACCACTTCAGGAGGAATTTTCCCATTGGTCTCCAAAGAAACATTAATGAACAGATATATTTTGCAACATGCCTAGAAGGGGGGCAGGCCCAAATCACACATGTTACCCAAAAGAGAAATTAGTCCTACCAGTGCAACCTTAACTTCAGTGTGACACCTGTGAGCTGTGGCCTGGCATGACTTTGAAGACTCACAGTCTTTTAATGAAGACTTTAAAAAATTATTTGTGTCTTGTTGTTTGTCTGTTAACTAACTGTATAATTAAAATTATAATTTTAGTCTCCTAGTAACTCCTTAAAGAGTTACTTTGGAATTATCAGAATACAACCCGTGCCTCCATCACGTGAGTACCCAACAGAGCAAAGCAAGTTTCTTTTTCTTTTTCGGGCAATGTGAGGACAGCATGAGAATTTTTTCCCACATATTATAGCCACAGAGAAGAGTTTTATACTGTAAATTAAACTCAATTCTGGTCAAAATGTACTCTGGTATAACACAGCATTAACTTCAGTGAAATTAAGTCACTCAGGAGTGAGGCTGAGCCAAGGTGCTGCTGTGCAAGGGCTGTGTGTCCATCTCTGTCTGACTATTTGCATTTATCAGCTCAACCCAGTATAGTGAGCAAAGGAGTGAGGTTACTTACTGACGGAGTTGGACCTGTTCTCCAAAAATCAGGAACTCCAGGGAGACAGTGGTGAATATGGAGTTTCTTTAAAGTAACTGGATGTAGCCCAATAAGTAGAAGAGGCTTTAAATTTATTTTCCTTAATTAACAACAACAACAAAAAAAAGGATAAAAGGAATAGAGGAACAATCTAGGGTCACTGTCAAAGAACAAGATCAGAGGAAATCCAAATGCCTGGGGTTTGGAGAGGAAGGGTCTTCCTGAGGCCTAATATTCTGTGACTCCAAAAACAGGATGGAGAAACCATAGGAGATAGGAGAGACAGGTACTTCGCCTTGCTAGCAAAACAATAATCCAGTATAACTCTTTATAATCCAGTAGGCCAGAGAAATCTTTTGCCATTCAGAAAGTGGGAAGGGAAAAGGCCTTGCTAATGCCTGTCTCTTCTGCAGCTATTGATAGGAATATTTAAAGAAAGACTGATGTTAACATTAGCTGAAAAACCAGGCACTCTCTGGAGTCTTACTTTGTCTTACTGTGAGTATTCTTATTGATGCTATCACTCAAGCATGGTTTTCTTAAGATATTAGTTCCTAAACACAAGAAAACTTTAAAACACAGGATATCAAGATGGGATACGAAAGGAGAATAGGTGAACTCCCTCTTCCCTCTGTACTTTCTAATCTCGTAATCCTCATTACTGGTCTTGTAGTCCATTCCAGCAGCAATTGATGCTATTGCTCACTGTACAGTTTTCACACAATCCCCCTCAGCCTCTCAGGAAATAATCCTTCCTTCTCTCTTTTCAGTATTTTCTGGGTGGGTGATTTCTTGTGGGTATGTGATCAATAGTCCACCTCTGCTAAGGCTCTACTAAGACTCTGTAGTTATGCATTACTCCAGAAACTCTGTTCTTTTTCTCCCAGGAGAGGCTCTGTTTCCCTGTTTTTTCCAGAGGAATTTGACTCCTGAAATAGTGAGAGCCATGGTAAAGCAATCTATTGGTTTCTCACAGTCTCTCAAACAACACATACGGTAAACTGCAAGCAGATAACACCTTAGAGCTGCAGAAGGTATGTAACCTCTGGGGTACGTGATGCAGCAGCAGGAGGGAGCACCCACCCAAAGAAATAATCTTATTAGGGAAAATTTCTTCATAATTTAGAAAAAAAAACCCTTGAAAAGCCTTAGAATTACAAGCAGTTGATTATAGTTTCCATGTTTCTTTCTTCAATACCTTCATTCAGATGTTAGCCAACCTGGGAGTAAATATACTCAAACAGAAACATATAGACTGACCACAAATTCTCAGCTAAAATTTTCCATTTAAAGTTATATCTCTCTATTAAAACATATGATTAATTTCCTTTATAATAGCATTCTTCCCTAAGTTCTGATAAATTATGTAGAAATATTACCAGGTAATACTAGAAAGGAGCAAACTGGCATCTTGTATAACTGGCAAATTAAAAAAAAGAAATTATGACAAATGAGAAGAAATTTGGGATATCACCTTGTGTGAGGAAATGTTCTGAAAAATTAAATCTATACAAAAATGCTATTACATTAAATCTCGTCTCTTTTCTGTCCTCCATCTTAAAATGTGTTAGAAGGCAGTAAGGAGCTCCTGAGGTCCAGTATCAAACCCATGTGCTTCTGAGTCAAGGCTCAGTGCCAGGTTCTGCCCTTGGGCCACAACAACTCCCTGCAGTGCTATAGGCTGGGGAAAGAGTGACTGGAAAGCTTTCACTTTGGTGAAACTGGCGATGTTTCTCTTTTCCTGGTAGGAAAGGGCCTAGAGGTGATAGTTGACAGTGGCTGAACATGAAACAGCATGGGCCCAGGGGGCCAAGAAAGCCAATGGCATCCAGGCTTGGGTCAGCAATTGAGTGGCCAGCAAAACAAGTACAGAGATGTTTCCCTTGTACTGGGTACTGGTGAGGCCACACCTTGAGTTCAGGTTCAGTTTTGGGCCCTCATGGCAAGAAAGACATTGAGGTGCCGCATTGAGTCCAGAGAAGGGAAATGGAGCTGGGGAAGGGTCTGGAGCACAAGTCTGATGAGAACCAGCTGAGGAAGCTGCTGGGGCTCAGCCAGGAGAAAAAGGAGGCTCAGATGGAATCTCGCCACTCTCTACAGATGCCTTAAAGGAGGTTGTAGCTAGGTAGTCTCTTCTCCCAGAAAACCAGTGACAGGACAAGAGGAAATGTCCTCAAGTTGTGCCAGAGGAGATTTTGATTGGCTATTAAGAATATTTTTCTCACCAAAATGGTTGTCAAGCCCTGGAAGAGGCTGCTGTCAAGATCTGGGTACTAAGGTTCTTAGAANATCCAGGCACCTCCCGGGGTTGAGGGGGGAGTTTGGCATTGTCTCTTACTACAGACTCCACATTTCCAGTGCAGTCCTGTTGTGCCAGGCTTCAGGAATGACTCTGGGGGCACTTTGGGGGTCTTTGATGGATTAGGGCATCTCCTCAGCTGCCCCTCAAGTGAATGTCCCATGGATTTGGCATTCCAGGGGCTGGGAGTTCCACAGCCAGTTTATGTAAGGAAGGATGGGTTCACTGCCCCTGAGCAGAGGTTACAACACACCCAAACCTCCTCCCCCCACCTTGGCTGGGAGAAATCTGTGCAAACCTGCTCCCAGCAAAGGGCTCTGTGTGCTACAGCCTCCCCACCCCAAAGTGAGCCAGAGATGATTCTTAGCAGGGCTGCTGGGTTTGGCTCACATTCTTTTCTTTGTTTACTTTTTTGTTTCAGGTGATGGAAGAACAGGTTTTCCCTTTATCTAATTGCAGCAGTTTTACTTTCTGTCCAAAGTCTCAGACAGGTATCCTCAGGGAGGCTTCTTTGGTTGTCGCTTCCTTAAACAGTTTCTGTTATAATGAGCAAAACTTTATATCAGTGTTCAAGGCATGAACTGTTTCAGTCTCTGACTGTTGCCCAGGGCAGCGGCAGAGTCACCACCCCGGAGGGATTTAGAATACCTGTGGGTGTGGCACGTAGGGACACGGACTTGGTAATACTGGGGTAAGGGTTGGACTTCATGACCTTAGAGGGCTTTTCCAGCCGAAATGATTTTATGATTCCTGCCAGGGCGTATCTACAGTACAGCAGAATGGGCCTGGAAGAAGGAAGATATTTTTCTCCTTCTCTCCCACCAGGAAAGCGGAGAGAGGAACAGCTGAAAGTTTGTTATGGCATTGCCTTCACTGACTATACCACTTACTGGAGCACCTATTTTTCTGTGGCTTTCCTGTGACTACTTTTCCGTAAAACAACAGGTCTGTCACTTCAAAGGCTATTGTTGGTCTCGCTGATTTCTGAAGCAGAAAGATATTTGCTTTCTCTGAGCCGTACGGACATAAGATGGGTTTTGTCTGTATTTTTCTGTGTCCTGAAAAATTCTTAAAATAAAAAGAATTAAAGAGAGGAAATGAGACATTTAATACATTGACTCAGGAATTTAATTGCAATATGCATCTCATATTTAATAGATGTGAAGCTCTGGAAGGCCAGCAGTAGAAAGAAATTTCTATGAAAATATCAGGAGGTGATTGGTAGGTATCTGTTGCATGTTGGAAGAAGACAAGACCTGCAAATTGTACTAAACCATATTACATTTGAAGTATATCCACATTTCTTCCTGAAGATGTAGAGTCAATCAGCCCCAAACACTTGATTGGAGAAATTACCTGTGTTTTCAGGAGGTAGGTTCTGTAATTCCTGCACTACATTCAGAAATTTGCTGATCAGTCATTTTTGTTCTGAAAACCTGAAAACCTCAAGCCTCTGTTCTTACTCTGTTCAAGGTCCTTCAACCTTTTAAAAGGGGTTAGAAGTCATTGCTCCATTGCTTTATCTGCAGGTTGATCTACAGTTCTGCAAATTCTAAACAGTTGCTATTTACACTTGTGAGGGACACCCACAAAGGTGTGAAAAATTCAATCAGGATTCTTTCTACCACTATTTAAATGTAACTTCTTTTTTTGACCATTCAAAGTTAGGACAGCTGAAGTTCCAAACAGATTTCAGAAAGAGGGCACTGGAATGGTGTTTGCAAGCTATTTGCTTTTCTTGTATGCTTTTCATTTGTCTAGCTGTCTCCTTCTATGTGTTTTCTACCTTGGGATAAAGTATCTTGTTCTGCAAGAACTGAAAAATTCGATGGACTGAATTGTTCAATTAATATTCAAGGGCTATAAATAGCAAAGAAGTCATTTCAGGAGACTGTGTTTGGCTCAGCCTTTGCCTCTGCATACTAAGGTAATACAGATGAGATTTTTAAATATGATTGTTATATTAATTTATGCTGCATCTATCATGATCATTTCTCATGAGTTGCTATGTTGTCCTCACTAAATGATTTCATAGTTAGACTATTACTAAACTTGACTAGTTCACTGTCTCAGAGATACAAAACATTTTAGGAAACTCTGAAAATATCCCAGTCTACATGTAGAGATATTAGAGCCAGGAGAAAACATCATCCAACAGCCTTTGATTTTGATCCATCTAATATATCTGTGGAATTTTTCTTAGCCCCCTAATTCTGATTAAACTACAGCACATCTTTATTAAGATGGTCAGTCTAGATACTATAAAGTCTGCACAGGACAGCTAATCCAGAATATCCATTTGCATGCTTGTCTAATGGGCTACTTTCAAAAGCAATCTTAAGCACTGACATGAGCACACAGAGTATATGTCCTGATAATGTCGTTTTGTGAAATTTGCTGTGTAGCTGGGTACTCTGACAGTGAACAAAGATTTCATTATTTATTGACTATGTATATGTGTTTTAGTAATTAAAATTTGATGACTAATATTGGCATATTTACACATGCAAGCAATTTTTTTCATGGTGGGAGCAGTCTGTTGCATTACCTGGCACTTTGCAGACAACTACAAATCCATCTTTTGAGCAAAGTTCTGGTATGTGGTTGAACAGTAGATATGTGAAATTACAGAACAATGCTTTCATTGTTCATGTTCATGTTTCATTTCATTCATTCATTGTTCAATGTTTCATGTTCAATGCATTCATACCATTACTTTCTTTTCACTTTCCATCTCTATACTTACACAGATATTTTCTCATTCCTGCAAGTGCATGTTGATTCTATCAATCGTGCATCCTTGTGTGTATCCTTATTTCTATAATTATGCAGTTATTAATTTTTCCCTGGCTGTTGTTGAATAAATAAATAGTTGTATTTTTACACTTAAGTCAGCTGGGTATACTGAACAATATTGGAAAAGTATAGAATCACAGATTCATTTAGGTTTGAAAAAACCTCCAAGATCATTGAATCCAACCTTTGTCTGATCACCACCTTGTTAACTAAACCATAGCAGTAAGTTGTCATTTATTGAACACCTTTAAGGGACTGTGACTCCACCACCTCCCTGGGCAGCCTGTTCCAATGTTTAATAACCCTTTTCTTGAAGAAATTCTTCCTAATGTCCAACCCAAATCTCCCCATACACAGCTTGAGGCCATTTCTCCTTGTCCTGTTGCTGATTGCCTGGGAGAAGAGACCAAGCCCCACCTAGCTCCTTTCAGGAAGTTGTACAGAGAGATAAAGTCACTCTTGAGACTCTTTTTCTCCAGGCTGAACAACCTCAGCTCCCTCAGCTGCTCCTCATATGGCTTACACTTTAGACCTTCTCCAGCTTCATTACTCTTCTCTGGATTCACTCCAGCACCACGTGAGTTTATTGAAGTGAAGGGTCCAGAACTGGACACAGCACTCAAGGTGTGGCCTCACCAGTGCTGGTACAGGGGGACAGTCACTGTCTTGCTGGCCATACTGCTGCTGATACAAGCCAGGATGCCTTTGGCCTTCTTGGCCTCCTGTGTACAACACATTCTGTCCTGCTCACTGTTGACCAGCACCCCCAGGTCTTTTTCCATCAAGCAGCTTCCCAGTCACTCTTTTCCCAGTGTATAGCACTGCATGGGGTTATTGTAGCCAAGTGCAAGACTTGTCACTGGCCTTGTTGAATTGGCCACTGGCCTCAGTCCATCAGTCCAGCCTGTCCAGATCTATCTGCAGAGCTTTCTTACCCTCCAGCAGATCAACACTCACACCCAATTTAGTGTTGTACTTTCTGAGGGTGGACTCAGTCCCCTTGTCCTGATAATATTGAACAGGACTGGGCCCAGTGCTGAGACTTGGTCACTGTCCCCAGCTGGATGCAGCACCATTCACCACCATTCTCTGGGCCCGGCCATGCAGCCAGTTCCTGACCCAGCACAGAGTGCTCCTGTCCAAGACATGGGCTGCCAGCTTTTCCAGGAGAACGCAATCACAGACAGTTCAAAAACTTTGCTATGTATGTGTAAACAACATCCATAGCATTCCCTTTGTCCATCAGGTTAAGTGACCTGGAAATAAAAGGAGATCTGGTTGGTCAGGCAGGACCTGCCTTTCCTAAATCCTGCTGCTGATCCCCTGGTTGTCCTACAGGTGCCAGGTGATCACACTCAGGTGGTCTGCTCCATAACCCTGCTGGACACAGAGGTCAGGGTGACAGGCTGGTTGCTCCTAAGATCTTTCCAGCCCCTCTTGGAGATGTACATCACACTGGCCAACCTGCAGTCATCTGGGACTTCCCCAGTTAACCAGGACAGGTAATAAATGATGGAGAGTGTCTTGGCAAGGCTTTTCTACCAGCTCCCTCTGTACCCTTGGATGAATACTATCTGGTTCCACAGACTTATGAATGTCTAAATTGCTCAGCAAGTGGCTAACTACTTTCTCTTGGATTACAGGGGGACTATTCTGCTCCCTGTCTATTCTCCCCTTGTCAGCTTTCCCTAAGAATAACTGGTCTTACTGTTAAAGTTGGAGGCAAAGAAGGCATTAAGCACCTCAGCCTTCACCTTGTCCTTGCTGACACGGTCCCCCTCAGTGTTCAATACCGCATGGAGATTTTCTTTGTCTCTCCTTTTGTTGCTGATGTATTATAAAAATATTTTAAAACATCTTTCACACCAGTGATCAACCAGATTGAGTTCTAATTGAACTTTTTCCTTTCTAATTTTCTCTCTACACGACCTAACAATATCTTGTATCCTTGAGTTGCCTGCCCCTTTTTCCAAATTCTCTTTTTTTTTCCCCAGAGTTCCTCCAAAAGCAAAGCCATGCTAAGTGGCAGATTTAGCTTTTGGCTGATTATGCGTACTGAATACTTCTTTTGTACTGTCTTAACTTCCAGCACTGTAAAGTCAATATGCATAATCTGAAAAAAAGGGTTTGCAGGGGAAATTAGGATGCTTATATTATGTGATGTCTAGACACAAGAACTGCCATATGGGATCAGAACAAAAGTCCACTTAGCTCATTATCTTTTCTCTGACAGTAGTCTGTAGGGAATTTTCAGGGAGAACATACCAAAATAAAAAACATACATGAATTTTTCCCAAGAATGCTTCTCATTTTCCAAAAATAAGCCATGGAGAAATCTTCCTTTACTCTAGCTGGATACTGTATCATCATACTTAACAAGACAAATGGAACTAGACCCTTTTAAAATTTATCCAAACCACTATGAACTCACCCAGGATGTTTGCTTTCACAGTCCTTTATGGCCAAAAATCCCACTACTTAATTACACATAACAGGCTCATCATAAGCTCTGGTGAACATGCTCTCTGATGGTTTCTTTGTATATATTCTGTGCTTCCAATGTTTTTGAGAGAGAGAACATAGTATTTTCTTGCAGATCTGCTACCTTTGTATTATTCACATAAGAATATACTCTCATTCATGTATTTTCCAAGTTCAAAACTCATATTTTATGTAGTTGTTCCTTGCAAGCACATTTGTCTCCTGCCCACCTTGTTCTGTATTCAGAACAGGCAGAGTAATATGTATTAGATGAAAGTTTCCCACTGTAAAAATGCAACTGTGAAGGATGTCATAATGCTATTTTCTAGCTCTCACTTCCCTAAAAAATTCCACCATATTGTAGAGGGTTGCAAAAAAGGGACTCACAGGATGCTGCAGTTTTACTGTGAGACTGAAAACCCGATCCTGAGCAACTTTACAGAAAATAATTAGCTATGCAATGTGCTGTAAAAACAAAATCATGATTTACACCAATTATGTTTATCATGCAAACAAATGACCTTTAGGTTTTATCACTTCTAAGTTTTTCTGCACAGTAAAGTCTTTTATTATATTATTTTATGTCTTTGGTCAGAGAATTAAAATCTGTGCAGCTAACAGTGATCAAACCCTGCTCCCAGAAGGAGGCAACATTTTATAACCTAAAAGAACTTATTGATCATTGTCCAGATAAACACAGACAGGTACTTGGAGCTGAAAACTTTGGGCAGACTATGAAAGAACCACAGACAGAAGCACAAGGAAGAGGTTAGAAAAGACAATTAGAACAGCACACTTTGCACCTTCCAGAAGCAATGCATTCAGTTTAAATTCAGCATTCACACAAGAATTCTCATGTTAGCCTTCAAGTCTGTTTAGCAACCAAGGGGATGCAGAATGGAACCAAAGCATTCTACAATATCTCCTGGAAGAGAAGAAATACCAGCAACAGAAAGACTACAGTTAACCAAAATATCTGCTGACAACAGAGTTATCTTGGATGTGTCTACATGGACTGCAGAGGATGCAGTATAGATTTACCTGTTGCAGGCGCTCTGAACACTCAGTGTAAAATGTTAAGTAAAATACATGGATAAAAAAATGTAGCCCTATGACTAAGCAGTCTGAATATCCTAAAATCAGGGACTCCAGAAAACTGGAGTTCCATGTATCAGTTTAGATGGAGTAGGTAAAACCTTGCTGCATTTACAAATTTCTACTGAATTAAGGAGGAATAGGCTATGTCTGCCAATGGAGATGAACAATATCTTTTTGTTGCTTATAGACTTACTGATCTGATTGTTTCAAAATCATTTCTCCTTGTGGTTCCTTGGATTCTCTCACTCCCAGTATTTTACCTCTGGATATACAGGCAGATACATTGTGTTTCAGAAAGGGTTAGGTATGAATGAGACACATTGCTGGCTTGCTCTCCTTAATGTGACAAACGGATCAACTGTCTCAGCATCGTTTCACAGTTCTATAAAGATGTTATCTTGATTTTTGCTAAAGAAAAGAAGAAAGCAATTTTCAGGGAAAGCAAACACTGTGGATGGAAAAGGTATGTGACTTAGTTATTATATCAGACTGTACACTTCACAATTGCTTTTTAGGATGAAATATGTGAACTTAAAGTGAAAAAGCTTATTTAAAGAATTATTACCCCCCCACTCCCATTGCAACATAATTTAAAAAATTGTTTATAAATATAGTTCACAGAATTTAAAGCAAAGTAATCAGTATATTCATGCTTATTTTTTTTCCAGAGAAACAAATAACAGAACAAAGTATATAACAGACTCTATTTTCTAAGTAAATTCTTTTCCAATGCAGGTATAGCATTATCAGTATTTATCACATAGATGACTGCAAGATGGAGGACTCCCAGAAAAATCTTCTAAGACAACTGCATTTTCAGAAATATTTTGTTCATCCTGGCCAATAATGACAAAAAAGCTATTTACTTTTACAAAATATATTCTGTAGTAAAACCAATGACATTTAATCTTAGTTTTAGCATCTCATTGCTAGGCTGTGTCCAACACTGCAATACTAGCAATATTTCTCTTAAAAGAAATTGTCGTGAAAAGGAACAGCACAGCATAGGTATTTTCTTTCATAAACCTATGTAGAAACCAGGGTTTGTAAAGTTATTTTTGAAATTTTCACATTCACCAAGCACCTTCACTTCTTCATAGCTTGTCTGCTTCTGATGTAAAACCACATCTTTTTGAAATAAAGTGATTATTTTATTATCAGACTCTGAAACTATAAATATTAGTTGGAAAATCCCCTGTAACTCCCAACAGACCAACCAAACATTCTGAGAAAAAAGTACAGAAAGGTGAATAGATTCCTTCTGACACAGTCCTTATGCAGTTTTGTTAGAGAATATAGACAGCATGTAGATCTAATATATTTTTACACAGAACATGCATTATTTGTAGGGTTTTTGCATGGTTGTCCCCATGGGTAGAATTCACAGGACATGTGTATATGGGAGTTTAGATTCCTTGTCAGTAACTAAGCACCTGAAAGCCAGGCATTATTTCACCTAGCTCCTCTGCTCTGATCCAGATGGCCTCATTCCAAAGGACACTGACTCCAGAGCAGTGACGGAGTTTCCCTAACTTGGTGGGGTGATGTGTGCTTAGCTTTCAAGGCAAGCATAAATAATTGGTAAGGGACCTTGAGGCAGCTGCTGGTAGTTAAAGTACTGATTCTTTCACGTGTTACACTGTGAAACAGTGAAAATTAAAAACTATTTAAATTAATAAAAAAATGCACAACAGACACCATATCACTAAGAAAGCCAGTAACTTTACTGATTTGTCTGCAAAATACAAATTATACCTTATTTCCAGCAGGAGAATCTTTTGAAATTTTCCCATTTTTGTTCACTACAGACAGCTGAATTAAGTCCCTTGAGATACACAGATGTGGTTTAACTTAGTTATAACATCTTGTCATCTAGTGGCGACAAAGTCCAGCTTATGCCGCTGTGAGCCTCTACTTTAATATTTGTTGCAAATGCTTGTATGCTCCCATTTACAAGCTATTTTGTTATCACCATTGTTTTATGGAAGCAAATCCCCATGAAAGAGAAGAAAAAAAGAAAAAAAGGATACAACAAACCATCTGAAGCAATCCAAGTGTAATGCCTGCAGTAACCCAGGTCTGATATTAAATACACAAAAGACTTTAATACTGCATTTTAATTTTTTTTTAAATGACTTTCTTAACTGACCTTTTTTTGAATCAAACTGAGGTATGGATCAGTCTGAGGTATGAGAAGGGAAGGTAGAAATGCAACACATGATTATGAAAATAATCAAATGGGTACTTTTGATGCAGAAAGTCTGTGGCTCAAAGCTTGGATTGCTCCACATCTTTGGTTAAAATATATTAACAAAAGCCTTTTATTACATCTACAGTCTGAAGCATTCTAACAGACACCAATGTTCCATCAGTCCTTCAAGAGACCTGTAGTGGCAGGAAATTAATGCCATATAACTGACGACATCACAGCAGATGGCACAAACAGGAACAGATGAAGTATGCCATGTTTAGGCAACAGCCTTTATTGAGGTTTCAAGTGGCTTTTAAAAAATTACAAAGCATTTACCTTCAAGGTGAAGGAAGAAGGAGAACAAAACAGCTGTTAGACTACAGATAAAAGTGGGTATATAGGATTGCAGATACAATACAAAAGGGTTGACATCCTTGAAAACAGCCTATGAGTTCTATTCTTATGCTAGCTTTACCTGAAAAAGATCTGAGGACAACAGCTAATTTTTACATTAGTCATTAAAAATTGCTAAATTCCTCTTCTGGGAAAAATATAAGCCATTTTGTTATAAAACACAATTTTGAGAGACACTGAAAGGACCAAAGCTTTACTGTGAATGGCTCAATGCATACAATATATATGTTGTGCAGATAGGGTATATCATATAATTGTCACCAGCAATTAAACACTAACTGACAACACCTTTTAATAGAGATTAGCTCAGCTATAACAATACTTGCAGGTGTCTAGAATGCCACTTCAGGTGTTTGAACTTACAATTAAGAATGTTGCCTAAAACATCCTATAGCATGGGTTAAGGTAAAGTAAATGTTAATACTCTTTCAGGGCTCTGCCCCAAACTCCTTAAATACAAAGGAATCACACAATAAACCCAAATTAGCTTTTGCAAATACAATAAATGGTAAGATACAGATAAAGGAACAAGAAAGGTAGACAGTTATAGTTTACAGAAAGTGACTTCACAATCAAAGTTGTGCTTCTTATCATTAGATCAGTTTGCAAATATGCATTATCCCCCACAATTTTGCCAGTATAAGTTAGATGCCCTCTGCAGCAGGAACAAGAGGGCTGACTGGCATTTGTTTTCATGTGATTCTGTTCTACTTGTGTTTATACAAAAAATCACTGTCAGAGTTAATATAAATTGCCCAGGCAATACTTTTCACGCTACTTTCTGCTTAGTTACTTGCAGTAATATATTACACTGCATCTTCATTAAATTATATCTTTCATTTTTTTCATGTGTTGCTGAGGCAAATCGCAAGGTAAACTATTAATATGGCTATTCTTAATATATCAATAGACCAAATCCCCTTCCCCACTGAGAAGTTTCTACTACGATACCAATAAAATTGTATTTTTTCTTGAAATGACAAGGTATATTTGTGATACATTTGCATATTTTTGACACACTAAAGTTTAAAATTCTCAGAAGAGAATATGAGTACAGATTAATTTGAGGGTGAAGAAAGTGGCTTAAAACACAAGTATTTTTGTGTTTTAGAATTAATTATGGGCTCCATTTAACCTTTTTTTGTTTGTTTTGAGGTTTTAAATTTATTTTTATTTTTTTTTAAACATGCGTATCTTTGTTTACCCTGCAGTTTGCTACACGAGATGAGATGGATGCATTAGTAGCACAGTATTCTGCTTAAAGATTCCCAGATTATGTACTAGCCCCTGCACGGCTGAAAGTGCCTGTAAGGCAGGCTTCTGTAAAGTCATGGTAAGTAAAGAGCCTATGTCCTAATGCACACTGTAGTCTGATCACCATCCTCTGCATCCTCTGTCACAGAGAGGTACACTCCATCACTGAGCAGTGCACAGCAACTGCATGTGTAGGTGAAAAAAGGAGTGTGGATTTCACTTCAAAGTACTTTGTGTTGACATTTTGCTTGTTGCAGCTATATTCTTCATCATAATGTCAATGTATGTAGTTGAGACCTAGAAGGACTCTTGAAAAAAGGAAAAATATTACACTTTTACTATGGCACTAACATTTTGCTTAAACACTTTTTCCCTCGAACAGAAAAATTAAACTGAAACACTTGAATATACCATTTTTTTTCTAACATACAAGAGGGACAAAGAGGGACTTGAAGAAAATGACACATGCCCTCTGGTCAAGCTATCTTAGTCAAAGGAACAACATGAGGCTGGAGAAAATGCGGATGCCGTGTGCTGAAGCAAGTCCCGCTCTGGTGCAAGCACACAGGGAGCGCTGCTCAACAACGTGCCCACTGTGAGATGATGCGACTGCAGAGGTCCCTGAGAACCAAGGACCAGATGGCCAATTTTGGCTGTGTGAAAACAACTGATTTTGAACCACTCTTTAACTGATGATCTCTTTAAAAGAGTTTCATGTCTGTGAGAGAGGGGAGGAATCTGTACAAGAGGCACTTTTGTGCCGGTCCCTCCCTTTGCCTCCCCCTGCTGCTTCGGCACATATTCACCTGCACTCACGTGTCTGACAGCCGTTAGAGCTGCACATTAAATTCTGACAGGCAGAATACCAGCTTCATTAATGAGAAAGGGCCAAGTTACGCCACTTTGTCATTGAACCCATGGAAAACTACAAGATACGCAGGACGTTAAGTAATAGAAGGGCCCTTAACTTGTTACAATGCACAAAACAGCATGAAAGAACTAATCAGTATATACAATGGATGGCAGTTCACCCAACTGATTGTAAAATGCTGTATTAAAATGATTTAAGTTGTTACACCATGGGTAAAGTCTAATTCTTTACAGATCAGTCCTTCAACAGCTGACTTTGATCTGTAAAATGTATACCCAGTAAAAGAAAACCGAAAGAAAATAGTTAAATGTGCAACTGCACAAATATAATTCCCCACTATCAAGAGAACAAAAACTTCTGCTATTACCATAATTATTATATATATTAGAAAGCTATACACAAGCATGTTAATTTCACAGATTTTTTTAAAAGATTCTTAATATTTTATATAATTAGAAATACACATTTCAAAAACAAAACTTCTGCAAAGAGAAAACAGTTATCTTGGTTAGCAAAGCATGGAGTTCCTCAAGGCTTAGGGTAGTGCTTTCTATACAAAAAGTCCTTTTTGTTTGTTTCTTCAGGACTGCTTAAAAGATTAGCAAAGCTATCAAGGAAAAAAGAACACATTTTGGCTTAAGGAAACTACAAAAGCCACAAATGCTTTGCAAACTCTGTCTTACTTTTTAATATGAAAATAAGCAAAATGTAATGTACATATTTTTATACTTTTTTATTTAATAAGTGATGCAGACCCAGAATTTTTAAAATTAAATGTGTCAGCCCTCGAACTCAACATTTCTATAAGTATGGTCCTCTTGAAATGGTTTGATCCTTTTTAACTGAGTGCCATACTCTAACAAAATGCCTGCATGTTTGTGAGCATTTTCAGTATATT
This sequence comes from Pycnonotus jocosus, assembly GCA_013400435.1. Taxonomy (NCBI): domain Eukaryota; kingdom Metazoa; phylum Chordata; class Aves; order Passeriformes; family Pycnonotidae; genus Pycnonotus; species Pycnonotus jocosus. Next base: position 2,805 of record VWYP01020606.1, on the reverse strand, counting down.
AGGTGACCCAGTCTCTTTCTAGCATCAATTCATGGCCACCCAACAGCTGGGTCTGTCAAAACATCTGTACAGTTTCTATATGTTGCATAACAGCTGCTTTCTCTCTCAGTAAAGATCTGCCATTTCTGGCAAATGTTTTAATTTTGTCTATTTACATGTAAATAACGTTGAACCTGCAACATGACACTATCTATTGTAACATACATTTTGCAAGGGAGCACAACAGTGAAAAGAAGTTAGCCTTAAAATCTATTTTGTACAAGTGTTCTGTTGTACAACTCAAGTGCTAAGCTTATCTCAGCATTTCTGTTTATCCTTATACTGCATCACTGAGGCAAAGTTAAAAGTACTTTTACAAAACAGAGTACCTGACTTTTTTTTTTCACACACGGCACATATAATGCATATCGACCCTTCCCCCCTCCCCCTCCCATTAAGGTATAGCACACACACACTGCAAGAAAAAAAAATCCCAACTAATAGGTAATAATGCTATCATGTTGCCCATCCTTCAGAGAGCCGCATGCGCTTGACAGAGGGGCTTTCCCTTTCGTCCGGCGAAGGTCTGGTGAGTCCAATGGGGGAGTGGAATTCGTTCCGGTGATCCTCCCGGTCGCTGCCATCGTAGGAACTGCTACAGCTGCTCAGACTGTCGACAGGAGATCTCCCCGCCTCATGGCGCGTGTGCTGTTGGTATCTCGAGGGTGTGGTGGTACGGTCTCTAGGAGGAGAAACAGGTTCTGACTTGATGTTGAGGCTTTGAGTAGAAGGCAGGGAGAGATTTGTACTCTGAGATAAATGAGTGCTAGTGCAAGCTCTGTAGGAGGAAAGGAAACCCAGTTACAGACGGAGGAGGCATGGAGCCCCCAGATATGCACAAACACTCACACAAAACACCAGTGTAAAGGCTCCCATTGGACCAGCTCATGCAGAGACTGTGGGGACGGCTGTCTGAGCAGAAGTCATGAATTCCAGGAGATGACAGCACCACAACAGACGCCGTCAGCTTTAGGGGTACAAGCCCTCAGTTGAGAGAGACATTCCACTTTCAGTCTCTCTCTCTCTCCTTTTTTAAAATCAAGTGTCATCACAAATTTGGGGAGGTGAGCCTTTGCAGTGTTGGAACCACCTGCAGGTTTCTGTGTAACTAATACTTGTGTGTGTGTGTGCATCGGCTGAGGCAGGGGAAGCATTTCTGCTGGGTTTAATCCAATTAATTTGAATGCACCAAACTACTTTTATTGTAGTTTGTTTTGACATGTGACTTCAGATGCAAAACAGAAAAAAAAAAAGCTGGTCTGGTAATTTTTATAGTTTTCAGAATGGTGTTGAAATTACTGGTCCAACATTGATACCAACAAAATAGCACAGGCAGGAAAGGATTTAGACATAATATTAGGATTTAAATCTGTGAATCCATAATTCAATCCAGAATGCATTTGGATAAACTACAAAAGGGAACCTGAGGAACAGTAGAAGATGAGAGAGGATTACACTGTTTGCCCATAGGAAAGCCAAGCTTGAAGGATGCTACTAGCAGACAGACTGCTATGCTGAAACTTATTCAAAGGTAAGCTATATAGGTATCCTAAGTCTTTTTCTTTTTTCTTTTTCCATTTTTTGGTGCCTTTTTTTTTGTGCATTTTTTGGCAGTTAGTGACAGAAGAAAAATAAAACAGGCAGGGAGGAGAGTGAATACTGAGAATACGCTTTATCCCTATGGGAGAAACGAGATCACTTTCATTCGCACAACATTTTGTACAAAAGCACCACCTCCTGGCAAAATCTGACTTTTTGTTATTAAAATAGAATTCTCAACATGCAGTTCCCATTATGTTTCATTTCAGGGACCATTTGCTAAGCTGCAGTTAGTGTCTTAGCCTAGAAAAAGAATTTCAAGGTTTCTGAGTATTTATTTATACAGGGGTGGGAAAGCAGTAGGGGTAACAGACCACTTGACTTCACAAAGTTTCAAACCTAAAGGGATATGCAGGCATTTTTAATGCAAGAAGATGTAATATTGGGATTTAGAAGGAATTTCTAAGAATATAGAAGACACAGGTAAGGTTGGGTGTAGACTTTTCATTTACTGAAATACTCTACTTCCTCTAGTGTCTCATCAACTGAGAGCTAAGTATTACTTAAACAACATTTACTACTACTTTGATGATTTTTTTCTCTTCTGACAGATTTAGAAGAAAACTATATGGCTCTAATATTGAATGATATCATCTGCTTTTATCACAAATTGCTGCAGTGTTTAATACCGAATGGATCTTGTCAGAAAACAAAGAAAACAGGATGTTCTACCTCCAATTTTTTTAATCAGCCCTTCATTCCTATGCAGATGAATTTCTCAAATCTGCAATAAGCCCTTTCCTAAGTTACAGAGGTCATGAAGTCATAGCCTTCACAGCAAAAAAATGTAACGTTTTTCTTTTTCCAAAGAGGATATTTTCTTTGTATTGCTTCTGTAAATATTAAATTAATACATATAAGAAACTGTAAATATAAGACCTTTCTTAGCCATTCCAACTTATTGAAATATTCCCCTCTTCCTGAAAAATTGCTAAAAAAAATCCAAGGAGAATCAAATATCCATTTCTGTCTTTTTTTTTTTTTTTCCATTTTCCAGTGTCTTTGTTTTTCTGTTACTTAGGAGATCCTAGGACTTCACATGAATATGTCAGTATGATTAGATTGACATATGATTTTACATGCCAAGCTTATAGCTAAACCTGAAAGTTCTATAATAAAGGGTAGTGGAACCTGGGGATTTGATTTAGAGGTGTTTGATTTGAGCAA
>VWYP01020604.1:0-13204 GCA_013400435.1 Pycnonotus jocosus | reverse complement strand
TTCCTCAGAGAGAAGTGGAAAGAAATCTGTTTATTAACAGCAGTCCCCAAAGCACAATAAATGGAACAATACCCGATGACAAGAATTTTGTGCTGCTCTGGAGAAATGACAACTTTAGGAAGGAAGTCTGTACTTTAGGTGATTGCTCTGTTCCCAGTTCTCAGTCCCTTTGGCGCTTGGAAAAGCTGCTGCGCAGGGTAGATCTTGGTGTGTCAAGACCCCTGGCACTCCCCCGGGTCTGCAGTTCAGAGAGATTCAAACAGTTTTGAGGAAAAGAAAAAAAAGAAAAAAAGGGGAAAAAACCTGAAGCTTCTCTGCCTCAGCTAGTTACACTAACTAACTAGAAAGAAGGGAGAGAGAAAAGGAGGAGGCCTTCTCAAGGCCAGGAGGAGAAGGAGATTTTCTGAAAACAAACTGCACGCTTCCCTTCAGACTCAATATTAAAGGTACAGAGTGTAATATCCAGCATAAACCCAACAGACGATTGGGGATACAAACATCATAACGTCACCCTAGCACATTACAATACCCCCAACTAACACATACATATACACTGTGTAACTGCATAGATGCAAACAAACACAATCAACACTCTAAGTAACAAAGATAAAATTTTCTTGACCCATAAATTCAGATCAGAGAGCCAGGATGTAAACCAATTCCAAATTTCAGTAAAACTGTAACAAGTGTCATCCTTTCAGATGGCCATTTTCAGAGTTGCCTGTAACTGCGTGTTTAACACTGCTAAAGCTGTGCATTGCCCCAAACAATTGGATAAGTTGTAGGACTAGATTTCCCTGTGTTTACTTGAGGCAACAACAATGTATTATAAACACATTCAATTCTAGAATTTCCAGATCTATTCAGCAATAAAAAAAAAAAATTCCGTACTAATAAATGCCTACTAATGTAAGTCTCTGTGGACAATCTAAAAGCTCCCAACACTTCCTTCAGCCCAAGTGCGATTCATTTAAGATTTTCAATCAGTTGTAATTTCAGATCTTGTAGTTAATGTTGTTGTGAAATACACTTATCTTGTTCAGGTACTTATTTTTTTTTTTTAATTTTTTTTTTTCCCTGATTATGAAGAATCCAGGAATTAATTCCTTCTACTTTAGCAACTGTATATGTCTTCAATAACACAACATAAGGAGCTTTTCACTTTTTTTATAAGGGTCCATCTTTCCACATTCACACACAAACTTGTGCCTTTTGACCTCCTGGTTGAAAGCTATATGTGGCTGCTGGTTAAAATACCTATATAGAGAGGACAAAAACCACAAGAGCAATAACAGATAATTTCTCAACACATCATCACCTTTCACAGGCATTTGATCCCCTTTCATCATCATAGTGTCAATTGCACACAATTTGTCATTCAGAATTTTAAATGGTCTCACCCCCACCAAGGACATGGGTGATTCAAATTCTTATTAAAGCAATAGGTACTACAACTTCCTTCTTCATGTGGGCTTCTTGACACAATTTTGCAGTTTTTTCTGATAGTCTGATTCATCCATTTTTCCTTTCCTCCAGATAATGGTCTCCAAGGGGTATGAAAATCTCACTTAAACTGATGGAGTTTAGAAAATCCCTGCCATCTCTGTGGTGAAATAAGGCCTTTAGTCTGAAGAGAAACCCTCTGGAGTTCCATATCTAGGAATTATTTCTCTCAGTAAAATTTCAACAACCTCTCTGGCTTGACTGGTATTGCAAGGGAATGCCTCTGGCCATCCTAACAAAGTATAAATTAACTTATAGTACCCATTTTTAGTCAAATCAGAGAAACCAATTTCCCCTGAAGTTACCCCTTTGTTTCCCCGTCTCCCACACGGGCCTTCCTTGTTATTATAGCTGCATGGAACTACATCTTTGCTTCTATAGCGTGTCTTTTGATACTGCTTGTCATAACATCTGAGTTTCTTCCATCATTTTTGTGAGACCTTGTTGATTCAGTGTGTGAATTTGCACAGGCAGTCAGGATAGCCACAAACCCATGGCTAAAACACAAAGATTAAATTTATTTCTGTTTTTCTCACTTAACTGAGGGATTTCCAAAGCAAGCTCTGGGCACAGGCTCACACACAAACACTGCTATGCTCAGCCCACACCTATAGAGATGGATGAGCCTCCCAGGCCCTGGCCCTGGAGGGATGTCCCTTGAGTGGAATGTGATTAGCTCATCTCAACCCCTCCCCAGGAGAGAGGACCTAGATGAGGCAGTTCTCTCTCAGGTCAAAACAAGGCGCCCATAATGCTTTGGTATATCTCTNAAAAATAGTAAACAACAGTAATACACATCTAACTGTGGAGATGGATGAGCCTCCCAGGCCCTTGCCCTGGAGAGATGTCCCTTAAATGGAATGTGATTAGCTCATCTCAACCCCTCCCCAGGTGAGAGGACCTAGATGAGGCAGTTCTCTCTCAGGTCAAAACAAGGCGCCCATAATGCTTTGGTATATCTCTCCAAAGCCCATTGGTTCTTCCCCTTTGGTACCACCCCTGCTTTCCCCCATAAATACCCAAGAGTTAACCCTGCTCAGTAGGGGGCTGCTGTCCCTGGCCACCTCTTTGCAGGATAATAAAGCTACCCTGTGGAACAGCTGCATGGCACTTGTTTCTCTGTCCCTGAGTCGGCCTGAGATAACCTTGCAAGGCAGAGCTGAAATCACTGCTGAGAGCTGAAATCACTGCTGAGAGCTTGCAGCCCCTGGCTGTGACTTGCTGAGGCTGCCCAGGAGCCGGAGACTGCCCGAGACCCCTGGAAAGGTTGTCTCTAGCGAGGCCTCTCTCTCTGGGAAGATTGCAGCTATCCAGGTCGGACTACAGACCACAGCTGTTCACATACACCAGAGGATCACTGGCTGTTTTTCACACTGGATTATCAAAGATTATTTCCAGTTTCAAGGTCACTTGAGTGACTTACAATCCTCCTTGATAGTCTTCTGCTTTTAACCAATTCCTCTCAAAACAAAATTGTCCACCAAGCTTCTGAAAATATCTTTTACCATCTCAGTGTTTCTGCCAATCGATCATCTTTCATCCTGTAGAGGTTTGAAAGCAAAACACATGAGAGGCTCTGAGTCAGAAATACAATTTAATAAGAAGAAAGAAAAGAAAGTAATAAAATAAATGCAATAATACAAAAGACCACTGACAGAGTCAGAATACAACCTGAGCAGGGTGATGGGAGCAGTCCAGATGAGGTGGTCTTCCTGAAGCAGTGATCCCATAGGAAAGATGTGGTAGCTCTGGTCCTCTGGAAAATCCAGTGGGCGAGTGCTGCCTGTACTGTCCCAAAATCCTAGATTATATCTAGTTGAGAATGCTTGGTTCCTCCTCCTGGGCGGAGCATCTTACAATGGAATGATGAGTCATACAGAAGGGTCCTGGACCCTTCCTTATTAAAAATGCTTTTGCAATAATTTTCTTTAAACCTTTCAGTAAACAAGAAACTACTACCAGAACAATTACAACAACTATAACAATTCATAGGAGACTATTCAAAACTAAAGCAGCCCACCCTTTGATAGCCCAATGTCCAAATAGGTTTTGAAACCACTTCGGATCCTTTTCAGTCTTTTAAGTCTTTAACATCTTCTTTTAGCAACTAGATGCTCTGTGAGATGGACTCACTATGGTCAGACAGGTTAAAGCAGCACAAGCCCTCAAAGTCCTGACAGCCATGTCTGTGGACTACTGGCAGAAAGTCTATAGTGGCTCCATTTTGAAGTATCACATGCCTTGTAGTCTCTTCATCTTTTAACAACTCAGTGCCCTGGAAGTCTGTTGGCGTGCTTACTCAGCCAACACCCTAAATGGTGAAGTTCACCCAAACTTTTGCAGCTGCTACCCAAGGTACAAATATTGAGACCACCGCTCTCTTGCTTTCGGGCCAGTCAAAGAAGGTGACATCACAATTCTCGTCAAAAGAGGTATAAGACCTTTTGGAACATGCCAATTGTTTACTTTGCTGCTTCCATCCTTGCAAGAGAGTAATATTTGGGGTTAGCATAGTAAGCATGCCAAAAGTGCAAGGGCCTCCCTTCATGTAAGAAGGGATCCCTGCCCACGCCCGATCCCCACAGATCAGGAACACACCCTTGGGGAGTGCTCTGGGAACAAGAAAATTGGAAGTGTCAAGGGGTATTTTGGTGGTGTAGTTGCACCAATTGGCCTGATTGTAGATTTTGCTCAGAGGACTAACATTGATTTTTATAGCTAGTAGCCGTATTCATGAAATAGAAATTGAAACAATAGCTGACTTTAGCCGAGCCTAAAAGATCTAACTCATGTGGCTCCATTTCTGTAGAAGGCCTCTCCTCATGAAAGTCTGGTGCAGATTTTTACCCACTTCTCCCAGGCTTCCCAGGTGGGTCCTTTTTCTGCGGTCAGCGGGGCAGGCCACTTCCCAACAAAGGGATGTGGTGGTGACAAATCACTGGTTTTGAATGGAACTCCTGCCAGGCACGATGACAAAGGGCTGTTAACGGAGCACATGGACAGGCATAAGTTCTCTTGCTTGAGGGTCTTGGCCAGTGTCACCCATACATTCTCTGGGGACTGCGTGACTTTCCACGCTGCAATGTTCGGCAGCCTGTTCAGCAGCACAAGGAGCATCCAGAATATGGTGATACCATGAGTGTTTCCCATCTTGGAGTGGCTCTTTAGGGGAGCTTACTTCTATAAAAGAAAAACATGACTTAACATTTGACTGCAACCCTCTTGAACATTCATGTAGCTGGGGGCATTCCGGAAAAAAGGGTAGGGAAAACGGGTATTTGGGGAAGATTTGTATGGGGAAAAGTAAAGAAGGCCCAAACTTTGCTTTCTTTCCAGGGGGGAGTATTCCGTTCGACTGTTTGGGGTTCTATTAGACTCCTTATTATTCATCTCCAATGTAAGTCTCAGAGAGACTCCCGGGGAGGAGCTCTACTCCTTCACACCTTACTTTCCTTCCATGGGAGAGTGTCCTCCCCTGTGGGGGCCCCAAGGGCTCCCACAGTGAATGATAGATGGTTGATTCTGGGACAGTCCTCAGCTGTGTCACTGGTTGCTGTTGCTGTAGGACACGAAAGGTGAGAGACTCCAGATATTTCAGAAAGCAAAGATCATAGAAAACAGAAGGCTTTTTTGTCTAATTCTTACTACCTTCTATAAGCTGTTCTGATACAGACTTAACATGATTGGTGAATGTTAGGTTAACAACACCTCTCTAATCCCATTGGTTAAACTAGAGAAACAGCGAAACACCACCTGGAGAAAATTGTTTTGAGAAAGGATATTTGTTTTGCCAAGATCGTTTTGAGAAGAAGCTTTCTTGAGAACTTTTCCCTTGGGAAAGGTTTTGCAGCTGCCAGCAGGTTAAAATCTCTTAGAGTTAGAAATACCAGGCCCAGAGTTGCCAATCCAAATATGATGTTTCCTGTGATCAGAGGTTTGACAGATGTGATAAAACACTTTGTGGTACAACTACAAGACTGCTTGAGGTGAGTGTAAACCACAAAGAGAAGCAGATAAGGGAATCAGGAAAGACCCTTAATGTGGGGGGAGATAGCTCAGGAGCCAGTTAGTTAGTGCAACAGCAATCAGGAGATTGGAGTTGCATCAGGGAAGCAGACCTCCCAAACAGGAGCAGCAGGGTCCTAGTGTCCAATGGAATATGTTGTGTGTGGAAGGTTTGCAGAAGGGAGTTTCTCAGGACTGATGGATTAATTATCTGCTGCTGTTCTTGAGGAGGTAGTACAGTGCTTGGGGGTAAAGGAAAGTCGCACTCCCTTGCCACAGGTGGGATAAGCAGAATGATGCAGGAATAGAATTCCATTGAATCCTGAGACACTTATCATTCCTATGGCCCCACAGGCTGGTGTTGTTAACTGGGAGGTGGGAAACTACTTCTTGCTGTCCTTTTTAAGTGAACAAGGGAACAGCAGGTGGAAACCAATAAGGTGGCTGACCAAAAATAAAACTGACAGAAAATGAAATATTAAAGTCATCACTGGCTTCTGAGAGAAAGATAAGAGATAGGCTGAGAATACAAGTTGATAAATTTATGACTGAGAATGGTCATTTTAGGACTCTACTTGCATTGGCAGAGTGTAAGGAAAGATAATTATTGGGGATTTTTCGGGATAACCATAGTGGACAGAAACAAGATCTGAGAGAGGAAATAAAGGAGGGAAAAGCAGCTGAATTATTACTGTTATTGAAGTTTGAGCAGCTGCAGAAATCATTGAAGGAACAAAGGAAGAAAAAAACCCCAAAACTGGAAGAAAACGTAGAGGTGGTGCTTAAACAAGTTCCCAATTCACCTGGCATTGTACAGATTCCAATTCAGGTGGCTGATTTCGTAGGGCATTATGTCCACAAACCAAGTGATACTGGAATCCAGCAAGTGGAATGCTATCAAAGAATACATAATAATGGCCCAAACATTCAGATTACAATTGGTTCTCCTGAACAATTAATAAAATTTCTAATGGAAGCAGGAGATCTACATGCAGTATTAACACAGTGAGATGCCAAGAATCTGAGTCTATAACCCAGATGACAAAGAGTTAAAAACACCAAAGTAAAGAGAGCAAGTGTTATCTGCTAAGCTGCTAAGCTTAATTTATGGCTCTTGTGTGAGAAATATGCTCAATATTTTGCAGTTTAAATATCACAGTTTAAATTTGGGTTCAGTGTTCTGAACTATAGAACCTGGTGTTTGCTGGATGGCAAATGTGGTACTTTGGTCCAAATGTTAACCCCAACCCCAAAAGAAATTCAGAGACTGCAGTGTGCTTGCTCCAGGCAGTGCCTGCACTCTCTGATCAAAGGATTGATGGTGTATCAGTCCTCGATGTTTGCTGTAAAGCAATGAATTACTAAAATATGGATATTTATCAAATACCGATATCCAACAGTGACGGACAAAGACTCTCTAACAGTTTAAAGTTAGAAAGTGTATGTTTATTACGACGCTGGGCAGCGCGCGGGATAGCTCCAAATACACACTGCAATTTACAGATGATCACAGAGTCCTTTTATTTACAGGAGTGTTGAATACTCAAAACACAAATGCATATTCATTACTCTGGTACCTCCCATTCCCCACTTCCTATGGTAATTAGCTAAAAAGCTATTAAGCGTGCGTAGTTTGTTCTTTGAAATGGGTCAGTGGTCCTTCTCATGGAGAGGGGTCCCAAAATGAGGAAGTAAAAGAAGTCTTCCTCATCCTGACTTTTTAACCTTTTAGTGTTATGTGACAACTGAATCCTTAGTAACATAGTTTTCCTGTATTTCCAGGGCTGTTTGATTTACAATTGTATTATATTCCTACAGTCTGTTGATTAGTTTCTCTGTTTTTCAGAATACACAAACATAAGTTGACAGACCTCATGATTTATCAGTTCCTTAAATCAGGCTTCTGTTAACAAGGGGAAGCTTATCTATCTTACCTCAGCAATATATAGTTTAACTAAAATCCTTAATTCTTCAAAATTAATGTCTCAGCAAGGTGGGATTTCTGAAGTTCTGGCTAGATTTGGTGCTACTAACATATGAGGTAGCCAATATTGCCAATCCAACAGACAGAAGGCAGGTAGATATTTAGATACTTACAGGGTGGTAATAGATTTGGAGAAAAGAGGTACTACCACTCAGTCACACTCACCTTCTAATTCTCCTGTTTGACTAGTGAAAAACCTGAACTGACAGTTGTGGCTTACAGGTTTATTACAGAAAATTGAATGCCAATACTGTGCTTGTAATCACTGCTGTGCTGTTTTGCAGAACTAGTAACTCAAATTCAGAGAGCATCCTGCTTGTGGAGGACAATTGTAATTGCAGGAGACCACCCTGAGCCCCAGAAAAGGTGAAGGAAGCAGCAGCAGCAGCTGGGAAGCACTTTGTGTAGTAGAAGACAAGATTCCACCTGAGTGGTGTCAAAGCCAAAATGGTCCTGATGGACTGAAGAGACCTTTACTATTCAATTTAACTGTATTTAAAGACACAGAACGTGTTCTGAGTGGGGAAAAGGACTTGTGTCATTAGTCCAAGCTGTTAAACCTGGCTGAGACTTGTATTGTTTTCTCTTCCTAGGAATGATGTCAGCACACCACTACTGAAGCATTTAAAGGACAGCTTATCCTCCTTGCTGGTCCAATTATTGACAGCATGAACCAAATTTCCTTCTCACATGAACAAGCATGAACAAGCTTGAACTGCAGGGAGACCCTTACTTCTTTTATTTATGCTAAAGCAATATGGTACCTATAGTACACTCTACACCATAGATGTTTATCAGCTGTGGGTGCAATTTATTGTGGCAGCAATTATAAAGGAGTTCAAAGAAATTTATCCTCTAAAATTGAAAAGGTAACGTGGAATAACTCAGCTAAATTTGAAGGAAATTCCACTGTTGGTGGTAACTAGTCAATTTCACTTTAGAACTCACTACCACTAAAGCCACAGTTTTTGTTTTAGCAGTAGACAATCCTTTGGTATATATGGTATGCCCAATCATTATGCCAGGATTAAATCACTGTGGAGGTATATTCTATCCCCTGGAGCATAGAGTGTGGCCTGATGGAATAGATGAGAATTCATCCTGAATGAGAACCCCTTGCTATTTTGTACTTGTAGTCAACCTTATTGTAGATTGTCTTGGTTTGAAAGACAGGTATCTGCTAGGGAAGGGCAGGACCTCCCCAGGAATAGAGAATTCAAATACCCTCCCTCCCAATTATTATAATTTAGAAAATTAAAGGGGCAATCAGGCAGAGGTATGGGAAACTAGGAACTGAGGTCAGGATAGAAAATTAGTGTGACTAAAGCCCACTCTCTTGTGACATTATAAACAGTGGCCCAAAGTGAGATGCTTTGAGCTCTCCTCAGGGGTTGGACAACAGGGGTTGCATCAGCACCTCCCTCTGAGTGGGGCCTCTCAGAGCCAGAGAACACTCAAGCTTGCCAAATTTGGAGGGCAATCTCCAAGCAACAATGATGATTTCTAAGTTATTATCCTCACTCCTCAAGGTTCAACCTTGGACCCACTGAAAAGATGCAAAGGCATCCAAAGTGACCACTTCACTTAACTCAAAGGTATTTTTTCACAGGTATACCTTGAATAGAGTCTTTATGTTTGTGTGCATGCAAGTGTGAAAATGCTGGAGCAAATACATGAGGAAGGTTGTTCTAGTTTAAGTATTTTAGAGTTAGGTGTGCAACTAGCTGGAACTGATGCCCATTTTCCTCTATCCAGGAGTCTAATTTCCATAAAAAATCTGAACAAGACACAGTTACATTTGGGCAAGTGACATGACATCTGAGGGCCGACTGAGACAGACAAATGGATATCACATGCCAAGTTGAACTTGGGCTGTGTATATTAGCAAATTGCTGACGTAGCACGATAAATGGCTTTTCACCATTTATTGCAGATCTCTAAATGGATGGCAAATTATTCTAAGACTTGGAAAATACTGTTATAATTTTAAGTAGCTTGGTTCCAAAAAATTAAAGTAATTTTCATAGTTGGCGTATACTGTCAGACTAGTGCAGTTACTAGTTAATGTTCATTGTTCCTATTCACAACCACACAAGCAAAGGACACAGGTTTTCCTGTAGGAGAAGAAAAGGCACAAGGTTTTACAAGGAAGGTCCTTATATGATATTGAGTCAAGTCAATGTCATGTTATCTAGTGGAGTTTTTTTTCACTCTGAGCAGCAATAACTGTCTATGAGATTTTGTCACGTTAGCTTTTCATTTACATAAAAGGGACCAGCTGTCGGTTTATTTCTCTGAAGGAACCCATAATGGAAGTCCTGAAATATTTAAGGCATAAATGCACAAAATGCTATTTCAAGCCTTAATATTGATGCATGTCTGCCACTGAAAATTCCAAACGGTTTCCCAAATGAAAAGTGGGATGAAAATTTGTCAAGCTTGTGAAAACAATTTTCAGAACAGCTCCATTTTTGTAGATTTCTGCTCCAGTGACAGATATTGAAGGGATCCTTATGTTTAATAGTAACGCTGACTCTTGTCCATTTCTTGCTAGCCATGAAATTCATTGCATCTCAGCTGCAAATTTGATGATTGCTATGAACTACAAGTATTTATCAGAGGTACACTTAAATACTGTGCTGCTTTTCTCTGTGCTTTCACATTAAAACAGGTTAAAGTAAGCTGGAAAAAAACAAACTAGTCTCCTGTTATTAAAAGGACTTATTTGTGCAGCAAATAAGAATGTTAAATCAGTAAGAAACCTCATTTCTCAAAACGCAATATGTGCAACTCGTGCCTGTGATACAGCCATTTGTTGTTCAAACTCCCTTTCACTGAGGGAAAATCGCATTATATGGCAATCTGTATGCCATCGGAATATATTGCTGTGAGTAATGGCATGTGTATCACTATGTGTATTGTATCACCAGGGTTTTGGGTCACTCTGTACTATTCTATCCTGTCCTGATGAAAAAAATCCCCTTGATAAAATATGCCAGTGGGCCAGATTGAATTGCGTTCTGTGTGTGACCCCCAAAGGATAGAAGGTCATGGGGCCATTCAAGCCTCATTTCTGCACCTTTCAATGAGATTCTGAAAGGGCTGGTGAGGAGGGAAAGACAATTTGTCACTTTGGAAACAAAGGAAGAGGCAGTAGAAACAGAATCTGAATGCAAATGAGATATTTTCCCACTTGAGACAACCTCATTTCCATATTAACTATTTTTTTCTGTATTTGTCCAAATACATTTCCTTTGTTATTTTGTATTCAAAAGCCAAATGATGATAATAAGTCAAAGTTATACATTTCCTAAGGAAATACTGAGGATGAACCTACACAGTTTAATTATGTTGCACTGCATTTTGACAGTCATATCTTTAAACAAAACTGAAGCCTGTTAGACCTGATGACCTGTGTTCAGTGTGTGCTTTGTTTCTTACTTCATCAACACACAGTGAAGAAAGGCAGGCAAGGTGAGAAGAAAATATAAAAGTATTTATTTAAATCCTTTTTATGTCACTGAAATTAGGCATGGTTCTGTTCTGTGATTTAGATAATGCACATTATTCACAAAAAGAACTTAGTAGTATAAGCAAACCTAAGCAAGTATATACAGTTTCAGATCCTTTCAAAAGTGCAACTTTCTGAACTGCTCTGAGGAATTTCTGAGCGTTGCTGCTGGTGTCTGGTCCCTCCGTGGTTGATTCCACAGGAATCTGGGGAAAAGAGGACTAAGGGGGAATGTTATCCGTGCGTATAAACATCTGATGGGAGGGAGTAAAGAAGTTGCTGTCAGACTCTGTGGTGAAAGGTAAGAGAAAACAAGCACAAAACAAAGTACAAGAAAATCCGTTGAAACAGAGAGGGAAACCTGTTTGTATTAGGAAAGTGGTTAAACACTAGAACAGTACCAGAGAGCTTGTAGAGCCTCCATCCTTGGAGGCATTCAAGCCATGACTGGATGTGGTCCTGGGTAACCTGCTTTAGCCAATCAATATCTGCACAGAATTTTGGACTTGATGACCTCAAGAGGTGCCTTAAATAACTGTGATTTTGTGTGATTCTGTGTTCAATTCAAGCCACCCTTTTGGAGCCATGTCTTAATCCTAATCTTCTGGCAAGGACCTCCTTGCCAGTCAAGGGCATGGTTTTTCCATCACTTTCCCAGTTCCTGCTTGGTGTAGTGCTCTCCCAGTGCTGAGCAAGCCTCAGCCATGACAGAGCCATCTGGACAGGATCTTTGGTTGACTGATGTACCAAGACCTACATAGTGCGCGCTGATTTATCTATCCCTTGTTAAAATGGGTTTCCTTTTTATCTCAGTTTTGAGTCTGGCCTTTGCCCAAAACAGGGGCTGGAGGCATCAGACATCATCAGAGTGTCCACGGTATTCAGCAGTGTGACCCAGACCTCTCCTGTCCTCAGAAATGAGAGGTGGAAATAGCAGTGATAAGATTAATGTTTGGCACTTGTTTTACACCTTCCCTGCTGTTAGTTCTTCTGAATCCCCTCAATACAGAGGTTCTTCACAACCATACCCCTCTCCCATGGCACCTTCTTTGTTTTCTGTTGTCAGATTTTTCCAGTCATAAATGATAAGGAGTTAGAGAACTATATGAATAGACAGATAGTCTTCTCAGTCATGCAAATATTGACATTGTTTTCATTCCCCTTCAGCTTCTAGATCTGTGGATTTGTTCTTATCCTTAGCAATTAAAACATCTTTCCTGAGGCAAACAAAAGGAAAATAATACAATGATAAAATGAGAGTGCTTGCATCTCCCTGATGTTATCTTGACACCAGATGATGACAGATACATTAAACAATAAAAGACCTTCATTGAAATACAGACTTGGAGGAAAGGAGGCAATTCGAAGGAGAAAAAACAATTTCTCTGCTCACTGTGGTTTGATAATAATTATAGCAAAATTAATTACTCATCCTTCACAGGAGCTGAGCAATTAGATATGACTTAGATATGCCAAGTCCTGTATTGTGGAGATGGATGAGCCACCCAGGCCCTTGCCCGGGAGGGATACGCCTTGAATGGAATGTGATTAGCTCATCTCAGCCCCTCCCCGGGAGAGAGGACCTAGATGAGGCAGTTCTCTCTCAGGTCAGAACAAAGCACCCATAATGCTTTGGTATATCTCTCCAGAGCCCGTTAGTTCTTCCTCTTTGGTACCATCCCTGCTTTCCCCCATAAATACCCCAGAATCTAGCCTGCTCAGTAGGGAGCTGCCGTCCCTGGCCATCCCTTTGCAAGATAATAAAGCTACCCTGTGGAATAGCTACACAACACTCCTGTCTCTCTGTTCCCTGGGTCAGCCTGGGCATACCTGGCAAGGCAGAGCTGAAATCACTGCTGAGAGCTGAAATCACTGCTGAGAGCTTGCAGCTCCTGGCTGTGCCTTGCTGAGGCTGCCCAGCAGCCAGAGACTGCCCAAGACCCCCAGAAAGGCTGTCTCTAGTGAGACTCTTTCTCTGGGAAGATTGCAGCTGTCCAGTTCTGACTACAGACCCCACAGCTGCTCACACTGTATGTTTATTTATTGCTAAATTAATTAAACACAGGTAGTTTATGACTTTGTTACCTTAGTGCAGTCACATTAAAAAAAATTCTACTGACTCACAAATGAAACACCTGGAAATTTTGGATGTGACTGTTGTGGTGTGTAGGGATGCATCCCCCTCACCACAGTGGGGCTTT
>VWYP01020601.1:5973-24227 GCA_013400435.1 Pycnonotus jocosus | reverse complement strand
ATCTACTTAGATGTCTTTATCTGAGGTGTTCTTTGTCTTTTAAATCAGGTTCCCATGGGAAAAAAAGAGTCAGCATTCAACATATCATGAGAACAAAGAATATTTTGGGTTGGGCAGGACCTCTAAGTTCATTTAATCAAATCTTCTTGCAATGAGCAGGGGCATCTTCAACTGGATCAGATTGCTCAGAGCCCCATCCAACCTGACCTTAAAAATTTCCAGGGATGGGACATCTACAGCCTCTCTGGGCAGCTTGTTCCAGTATTTTACCATGCTGATCATTAAAAAAAAAAAAAAATCTTCCTTATATCTATTCTGAACATACCCATTACCTCTTGTCCTACCAACACTGTTACACTGGAATGTAGATTCTCTGTAAAGTACCAGGCACCTTGCAACTGGGCTTGTAACAAATTTTTCCTTTGCCATTCAATGGGCTCCTTCCTGCTTCAGAACCTCTTGGACATACAACCTCCAGCCAATGGGCATAGGTCTATTATTATCTGCTAACA
Source organism: Pycnonotus jocosus (assembly GCA_013400435.1). Classification (NCBI taxonomy): domain Eukaryota; kingdom Metazoa; phylum Chordata; class Aves; order Passeriformes; family Pycnonotidae; genus Pycnonotus; species Pycnonotus jocosus. The sequence goes on along the minus strand of VWYP01020601.1, from coordinate 23,715 downwards.
GTAAGTTTTGGGTATTTTCAGGGTTGTGAGAAGCAGTAACATGACTCAACAACAATTCTCAGATAAATACGTGCAAACATCACTTTGTTTTGTTAATGAGATGTTTATGAAATGATTCTAAAATCATCGGTATATTTGGTGTCAAATAAAATACTTTTTTTAAAAAATCAAGACATATTTGCCTCACTTTTAAAAGATTACATATCTGGTGTGAATTATAATCTTTTCCCTACATAGAAGATAACAATACTAGCAATTGCATTATTCTGATCTGGAAACTTCTAATAAAATCCAAATGGCAAAATGAACAAACAAACAAACAAACACACAAACACCTCAACCTCTCTTTCTAAATCATTTACTTCAAAAGAATCATAGGTGTCTTTTTTTTTTTTTTTTTTGAAAGTTTCTGCACAGTTCTAGTCACAAACTTAATTGAATGAAATTATTTTCTTCATTTGAGTAGATATCTCAAAGGTCTCTTTTCCTCTGATACTATCCAACTTCAAAAAAGTACAAAGACTAAAAAAGGCATTGTGATCAAATTATCATGATCATTCTCCTAAAGGAGGCTAAAGAATGGCAGCAGTGCTTTCTTCAACTTTGGCTCAATCACCTGGAAGGTGTTTAGCAGGACACATTCTGTGTGCATGAAGGACTGGTGTTTCCAGCCCATCTATATGTAGAAAAGTTTTGAAAAATGCTCAGTTATCCTAATACTGCAGTTAATCCTATGATAAAATTTAAAAATCAAGTTGTTTCAGCTTTTTTTTTTAATCCTCACTTGAGTTTTACTCATTTCTAATCATATTCTTTTCACTTCAGCATTTTGTTCTAAAGTTAATAAAAACTGTGCAGCATAAAACATCAGGACCTGATTTTTTCACCTTGTGTCTCCTTTGTGAGCTATGGGATTGCAACAGGAGCCAAATTTCTCACCTTGTGTCTCCTTTGTGAGCTATGGGATTGCAACAGGAGCCAAATTTCTCACCTTGTGTCTTCTTTGTGAGATATGGGATTGCATACAATTAGGAAATAGAATTGAAATACCTCCATTAACTCAGTATTGGTGTTCTAAAGTCCATTTTTCTCATCAGCAGCTTTTATTTCTCATATTGGACTGAAGCCCAGATACTCAAAGGTCTCTGAGTAGGCAAAGTCCATTGATTTCACAGCAAACAGTTGCTTTCAGTAACACTGAAATCCCTCCTGAAAAATGTGGGCTTCATTCATGCAATCACCAAATCTCTGTAGTACAGAAAGAATCCCAAAGCTCAACAATCTTTGTAGCAGTTCTGCAGGGTTTTATTGTTTAAGAGCAATAACCTTTACCTTTCTTACAGCTCCTTCAGGAAGTGCTTTCCAGGTACTCTCTCCCTGTTACCAATTGACTTACACTCCTGATTATTCTGCTGTTATAGAGTGAAAATTCAATTCAGCAATTCTGAAAGAGTACTATATTGATGCCAGCTCATGGAGTTCCAGTCATCTGACTCCACTTCCCTTTTCTGCTCTTCATATGGAGTATGAAATTGGATGTTTGATTGGCCTCCAGACAATCAAGATGCTCCGAGATTTTAATCCTGAATCCCCTCATAAAAATGAATATAAACTCTTCCACATTCCTTGTTTGACATCTGGCTTCTGGCCTATATTGCAGTTGAGACATCATAGCTCCACCAAGACCATTGTGTCACATCACAAGCCTTCATTTCATCAGCCATGGAGCTGTCAGTTAAAAAGGATTGGTCTATTAGAGAAAATATTTGCATATTTATAAACCTACTTAAAGGAAGAACTGACAAAACAACAGTGATGGGATGGACAAGACACCTTCCTGGTGCTGCAAGGACCTGCATTCAGGATCTTTGTATCAGTAGGTAAAATTATGTCTGGCTCACTTAGCAACATATTCCATCCCAGTCTGAGAAAGCAGAAAGTCACAACCACCACATCCTCCTGTGCTGACAAGATGAAAACCCTCCTGCTTGTTCTGTGTCCAGCCACAGACACTGGCCTCTCCAAATACACAGAGACAGGTTACAGTGTTCACAGCCAGTCTTGGCTCAGCACTGTGTGCAGGGTTATAACTCTGTATAAGAGAGCTATAACTGCTCTTTTCCGAAGCAGAAAGTCTGCATTTTCCCAAAAGCGACATTGCTCGATATTTGAGACGGGTAAAGAGATCATGTTTCAGGAGAGTTAATTACTCTCTTATTACATGAGAGTAATAGCAATAGTAATAGTAACAGTAGAAGGTGGTTTTCAATGACAGGAGCATTCTGATGTCAAGATGTCTTTCTCTTTAAGGAAATTGCATTAAAACTTGTCTACTAAAATTAGTTGATGAGAAATTAGCATGTGAGATAAGTCCACACACCATTTTCCCTTATGGACTTTTTATTTTGGTGTTTATTAACTAACCTGTGGTACTAAAATCTCTTCGTTGTTCTTGGCTATGAATCAGAGATCTCCCTAATCACCATCCAAGGTTGCCCCAGAGAATTTCACTGGTATGTGATGACAAACAGTAGTTTGTCCAAAGGTGAAGATCATGCTAATTTGGAAGGAGATTTGGAATTAAGGCACATACAAAGCAAAATTTAAAAGTTATAATAAAGAACTGGTGGTGAATTAAAATCACTTTGAAATTAAGATGAGTTTTGTGCTAAGTTCTGCCAGACTCTGATCAAATTCCTAAAAAAAATGCCAAAACCAAGATGATATGTTAATGTTTGAAATTGTTCTGATATTTCCTGTCTGATCATAAGGAACAGATGGATTGTAATGTTATTGGGTGTATATAATAGACTCATAGAACAATAGAATCACTTAGGTTGGAAAAAATCTTTAAGATCATCAAGCCCAAAATCTTTAAGATCATCAAGACCAGCCACTAAGCCATCACTGCCAACTCATCACTGAACAATGTCCCCAGGTGCCACATCTACAGGTCTTTTAAATACTTCCAGAGATGGTGACTCCACCTGCCCAGGGCAGCCTATTCCAATGCTTGACAACTCTTTTGGTAAAGAAAATTTTCCTCTAATCTAAACCTTCTCTGACACAATTTAAGGCCATTTAATCTTGTCCTGTCACTTGCTCCTTGGAAGAAGAGACCAGCCCTCACCTGATTACAGCCTCTTTTCCAGTAACCTTGCAGAGCAATAAGGTCTCCCCTGAGCCTCCTTTCCTCCAGGCTAAAAAAATTCCAGTTCCCTCCTCATAAAGAGTTTTCAGTGATCATCAGTGTAGCCCACCTGTTTTTTACATGGATTATTACAGACCAGTTGTCCTTGGATAAAATAAGACCTGGGCTTGTTTTTTGGCTCTGCTCCTGGCTTCCTGGACAAATCTTTTGATTATTCTGTACCTTAACATTCCATTTCATGAAACAGTATAATCAATGGTGATAATTTTGAGATAGGTTTATTAAAGCACTATGAACTTTGATACTGTTCAGTTGTTGGGGAAATATGCCCCAAAAAACCACATAGATGTCTTTAAACATGTGGTTTCATTCTTTAGCATGAAGAAAAAGCTAAAAGGCAGTTATGAATTATTAGTGAGCATGAAATTACTCATCTGAATCATGTGCTAAATTCTCCTTGATAAATACAGTTTGGTGAGACCTTCAGTCCTCTGGCAAGCATAAATGGTATTTTCCTGGATTGTATCTGCCTTCTGAAAAGCAAGGAATGGAACAGACCAGAGTAGCTGGTAACATGGATATAATGCCAAATATCATGATACTGTGTGTTTATGTATACAAATGCAGCACTCTGAAACCATGTTTATGAATATTGGCTAAGAAACACCGAGCAAATAGAAATTCAGCTGGAAATAAGGCCCCACGCAGTCACTCCCTTCTGCCCCACCCCTCAAATTGAGAGGGATAAAAGGCAGAGATTAACTGTTGAGATAATAATTTACTGGAAACAGCAATGAGATAAGAAAATGGACATAACAGCAATAATCCTCATAACAAAGTCTATTAAAAATGTTTTACAGGCAAAATGCTCACTGTCATGGTGCAATCACAGCCAGTGCCACAAGACAAGAATAAGACCCCCAGACCCCTCTGTGTGCATGTCCTCTCCCCCAAGCCCAAGGCAATATACGAAAAAAAAACAGTGATGGACAACAGGTCAGCATCCACACTCCTCCCCCAAGCCTGAGACAATGAAAAACAATAATGAGCAAACCCTCTGGTAGGGACCAGACTCCAGTCATGAGACTGGTTCAAGAAAACAAACAAATTCTTTGTTCAGCAGCATACTTGAGCTAACTGCTTTTTTCCTAAAATTTCTATCATGGAGTATATTGATGAGAGTTCCCAGATAATCAGTGATCAGTGTGGTTTCAGATTGCTTGAGATTCATTAAAAACATCATCAGCAGTGGATATAGGACATCATAGTCCTCTGTGTCAGCTTGTTCTCTGTTTCAGCATAGCATGGCTAAAAGATGTAATGAGTATAAATAAGGTAGAACCAGTCTCTGAACACAAGTTATCCCTGTTTCAAATCCTCTGAATCATCTGAGATCCCCATAGATCCTAAGCAAATAAAGCCTGTGTTTATTTAGAATGTGGTCCAAGTTTACCACATATTGGATAAACTTCAGGTTTGTAAAAAAGGGAGAAGTCAGTATCTTTCCCACTTCATGTAACATCTATCTAAGGCTTAGCTGGATTAGTTTATTAAATTAGAGAATTAGGAATAACCCAAAATGCATAATCAGTGCCCAAACGACTCCAAAAACAACTTCTCTGACAATTTTCAACTGGATACTGTCTCAGCTGTTAGTCCCACACATACTCATGCATGGACCCGTATGTGAGAACAAATACCTCAGTATCTATCAACAGGTGTGTTTCAGTCCCTGCAAAGCTGGAAACCATGATCCTCTGTTTGTTTCTAGTCTGTCCTAGTTACTTTTTATGTCTATTTTTGTAATATGTAAGTGGGGAAAACATATCCACATTTAAAGCTTTCTAAGTCTGGAAAGATGCCACTAATGATTAAGTCTCTGTGGCTTAAGCTTTAGTGTTACAATGTGTAAACCTCCTATCTTCATTGTATTGTGCTTTATCCATGTAAATCTCTTCATCATCCCCTCTCACAGATAAGTAGTTGCTGCATCCAAAGCCAATATTAATATAAATATAAACAATTGCAGTGTGCTTAGGTCTGTCACGTCTCCCTAAATACCCTTTCAGGACCATTTTCTAAATCATTCTGGCCAAGTACTGTGGACATTTTGCTTATGAAATGCTATCTTATTCCATTGTTTTAGGGAACTTTGCTTGATCTGTCCAGCTGAAAGGGTATTATGAATGGAGTGTAAGTCATGTTTTCAAGAGGGACAAGCTGATTTCCTGAAGTGTGCATGGGTTTATGTAGACAACTATTGAGAAGAGTCCATCAGATCACTTGTGGGATCAAAGTGCTCTTATTTTACACACCTCTTTCTTCCTGGACTGGTCAAGCCCAACAGAATTAAATTTTTTCTTGACAGTTGCACACCTCCTTCATCTCCCAGCTGTTCCCTGAAAGTCCTTGTGTCCCATCAGGGTCCTTCAGTCACTGGCTTTGCCTGAGCCACTGCACATTGTTAAATCTCCTCTTTGAACAGTCAACCCTTATTGTGTGCTGAGTGTCCACTAGTATTGCCACAATTTCTACCTGCTGCACTTATCTAGTCCAATAGATTATTTTATTGCTATTTTTCCCCTTTCATTTAGTTGGCAAACAGTTGAAGAAGAAACAAACTCTTTTCTTGATGGCCTGAAGAATGTGCCACCTTGCATCCCTGTCAGTGGCAAAATGGATAATGTTGTATATCAAGTGTGGATTCAGATCTAATTCTAAAGTCATACTAAAAATGCTCCTGTTCTTCTCAGTTAACTTGATAGTCTGGTGGATCTTGAGCATTATATTGTGTTTGTCATATTTTCTCTTAGTGTGTGATTAGCAGACAATGCCAGTCTTAATTGCAGCAGTCTGAATGAGGTGCCTACACTCAGGATAAATATCAGATCATCCAAGCTCTGCAAAAATGTTTATTTCTGGTAAAGTAGGATCAAGTGTTCTCTGCCTAGGATGAATCACTCTTTCTACATGATATGTGTATGTGCACTTTTGCTATTGGAACACACAGGTTATATCTATACAAATGCATTAAATATACACAAACCATACCCTGGCACTGAATCTGTCAGCACAGAACATCCTGTTTTCAGGTTGTGAAACTTTTACTCTTCCAAACACAGCACCCACACACAGGCTGCCTGCTGGTAATAGTACATGGCCTGTATTACCTCAGAAGTGTGCATTGAGAATGGAATTTTTGTCTGAGTCAAACTGCACCAGGCATCAAAGCTGGCACATGAAGGAAGGTGCCCTGATACCCTTGCAGTCATGAGATGTACAGATATAGGTGTGGGTAGAGAAGGATTTTGTGCATGAGAGAAAAATTGCCAACTCTAGGCAGTAGATTTCTTGTTGTATTGTAAAGCTTGGAAAACAGACAGTTATAATTTATTGATGAACACCAACTTCACTATATCACTGCAAATTAAAGAATCCTCGGAGAAAGCCAGCTTTCAAAAACCATGATAGGGAAGAATTTACTCAAAATTGTTGCAATCACTCTAGTAGATATGTAAATCATAGCCACAATATGTTTTCAGTGTTGTCATATTGTTTGATGTGATGTCCAGTAGTATATCATAGTAATATTTTTTGTTCTGTATAGTGCAGAGACAAATGCAGTTCTGGTTTCAAACATTTCACTGGTGCTAAGGATTTAAAAGGAACTTCAAGAAAGTCATTGCCAATTTCGCACTGATGATGCAGTTTCTAGATTCTGCAACTCATACTCACACTGCCTGAATATTTCCTCTACTGAAAGCAAGTAAATTTCTGGTCCTCTTTATTTACATTGAAAGAGGTCTGAGCTCTCAAGAGAAACAGAAAGAAATTTATCTGAATTAAAACAACAAATTCGATGGCTACAGTTCTGGTAGCACTTTAATCCAATTAATTCACTATGGGAATAGTGTTTTATATACATTGGCTCTACATACAAGTGCTGGTAAAATTACTGCATCAAACAGTGCCAGGGAATGTTTCTAGATAAGGAAATATAATTGTTCACACTATTAAAATTCATGCTGTGATGCTGTTGAACTGTGATAGCTACCAGTCTCCCCAAAACTGCTGGGAATGGTTTGGGACTTATGACAGGCCAGGAATCATTCCCTGAATACAATTTGCATGTGGCCATGTGGTTTTGGAGACTAAGATAATTTCTGGCATTAGCCAAAGGCATTTCCTGCCAGCTGGCCTTAGAACCAGAGAACAGCCCTGGCAGATGTAGCAAAGGGAGGATGAGGAGAGCTGTGCACCCATTTCTGCTTGTGTGACCCAATGCCAGCATCACTCTATGCTGCAATTAGTGGGATGGGAAAGAGGGGAAGAGCCACCTCTTTTTTATTTCCCAATTTGCTGGTGAAGCTGGATTTGAATTTGATAAAGCACTGCTGGTACCTCACTTGCACATTTGGCCACATCTTCTGGCAGTGTCTTCTACTACAATATTTCTGGCTCTTTGTTCTGAGGAAATTATTTGGAGTTTAAGGTAAAAAGGTAAATCCAAAGAAGCACCACATATATATGTCAGTGCAGCAATGTTAACAACTCACTGCTTATGTGCCCAGGAAAGATGCTCCTCCTAATCCCATATCTAGTGTTCTGTGTCTCTGTCATGTCTTAAAATATCAGTCTTCTTTCTAAATGTAAATCATTTTTTATGGTCCTTCTGGAGCTACAGAGCAGTTCTTCAACCTAACCAAGAGAGAAGGAACCTTGCCAGCACTAATTAATCACTCCAGCAGAAATTGTTTTCAGATTTTGATGCTGCCTTTTTTAATAGCATTTAGGAATATCTGTCTGGAGTTACTGTCAGCATGCAAATTTTTGACAAATTACCCCAGGATCTTGGTCAGGGTACTCTCACAGCTGGATCTTGTTGAGAAGGCAGTGACTCAAGTCGGGTTTAACAATGTCAGGTCCACCCACTGACACACAGGGGGGTCTGTGGTGGCAGCAAAAGGCATCGAGCTGAGAGATGGAGCATCCTCAATACTAGCATCTACATTGATGCAGAAGGCAAAATATATTCTTAACACATTGTAATTCCAACTGGAATAATCCAGTTGACATGCTTGCTTCATCAATTTTGTGACATTGCTTTAAATTCAGTATAGACTTATGAGTATGAGTATTACAGAGGTGAATGTTATCTTCATTACAATAATATTTTTAATCTCATAGCAGAATGTTTCTGTTAGTATTTTTATTCAAATGCTCAGTCCAATATGTAACTTCAAAGTACAAAATTCACGTTATGTTAGTGCATGATCTTGGGTCAGATGAAATGTACTACAACTTTTCCATTACTCTACAAGCAGATATTCTGATTCCATGGAATTATTTGGTAATGTTCAGAGAAAAAGATTATTGCATTTTTTATATAAATATTATTTAACAGCTGAAGATATAGGTGGGAAAACCCCAAACAAATACTCCAAAATATACAGTGTTTAAGTGCAAAGGGAACATAGACAACATGGGTGAGAGGAACATGCTCTGAAGTTAAAAGTTGGGGAGAAATTCTCAAAAGTTTATATTAAAGATACCTAACCCTGATCACCTGTCTCTCAGATCAACTAGTTTAGGAAATTACATTACAGAATCTCTGAAACTCATGAATTTTCAGCTGAAAATTGTTTTACTGTCTTCCCTCTTGATTCTAATGTGTAGATATTCCAGGACTTTACAATTTAACAAATTAGGTCCTGATATTTGAGGAGCTTTTAAAAGTGTGAGGTACTGTATTACCAGGAATTATGGAAATAAATTACCTTTTTAATTTCCCTCAGTGTAATTTAATGTGACTGTGTTAGATTGAATGGCAGAAGCTGAGCAGCCCTTCGTTTCATCAGTGGTAGACATACTATCAAGCTCTGCCAGACACCCATGGTCTAATCACAGAATCATAGGAATCTGTTTCCTCTCGATCAGTTGTCCTCAAGATGCATCAAATAAATCTCATTAAGTAAAAGAAAGGAGCACAGGTTTCATTGGTGCAAGGAGCAACTACAGCAAGGCAAGAAAAGGGTACAGAAGGGAAAAGCTTCTTATCCTGCAGCTCATTGCTGAGTGTTTCACAGACATGATGGTGGTATGGAATCTTGAAAGGGATAAAATGAGTTTGTGGGACACAGACTTTTATATAAGGGATTTGCTGTGAGTTTTATTTTTTTTTTTAAACCCCAAGTGTTTTTTTTTAAATCAAATTATGTAAATTGTGTCATTGTTGGTGTGAGGCACACACTCTTAAGTACCGTGCTGTTCCCTGTGCTGTCAGCTAAACCACCATTAATTCAAACGTTCTTCAAAGAGCATGGCACTGATGGTGTGCAGTTATCCTACATCCACACAACAGCAGCACTACTGAATCAAAGGCAGCCAAGTGAATGGGTAACATGGGACATGTTTTGGGGATCTATTTCAACCTTCTAATGGCTCAAGAGTTCCTTTATTTTTCTCTCATTTATACTAGACTAATTAGGACGAAGTTCCCTGACTCGTCCTTGGTAACACTGGTGAATGGCTCATTTGAGCAGAGTCAAGCCTCCCTGGTTATATATTTTCATGCATACAGAGATTTAGTGCCTCAAATACTGTGCAAATGTCATGCATATAAACATAAAAATGTATGTACAGACACACTTGAGTGTACATATATCAAATATATCTTGGAGTTCAGCACCAAGAATTTTTGTCTAGAGGAATCTGCACATACAAAAAGGTTTTGTGCCCATGCAGACTGCAATAAAAATACAATTAAAATTGTATGAATATTTTCATCTTAGACATACTGAAGTGATAAAGCACAAAATTTGATCTGAGTCATAAACCCAGGAAAATAGCCTTTCCACTGCTGTGGAAAACTCCCATTTGAAATCAGAAACACCAAGATGCCGATTAAGAATAGAATATATGTCATTGTAAGGAAGTAAATTGCTCTCCGTGCTTCAGCATCCTTCTGTAATGGAGGAGCAGGTTATACCCTCTCTGTCAACCACTTTGTTAAGAAGGGAACTGTCTGTGTTGGTGGAACAAATACCTCCTTTCATCCACCTTTGTTTCTGATCATGAAAGTGTCATTAGTACTTGAATCCAGGTAGGCAGAACCATCCCACTTATTTTTCCTTACAGAGCTTCTGGAACCAAAAAAAAATCCCAAAAATGTCTTAAAAAATTAAAAATAAGGTAAATGTAAATAACACTTGCACAATAAGACAGTGTGTTAGTCCTCCTCATTGTTCTTTCATTCTGTTTTTCAGAGAATATATTTTCTCACCCTTTCTGTCAGTTGAGAGCAACAAACTAAGGACAATGAAGGAGTTGCTCAAAGGGCACATGTTGTTTGTCATAGTTATTGACAAGCAAAGAAGGTTAAACCAGATCTCACTGCAAGTCTGGGTGAGACGGCTCACGTGCACCAGGCACAGAGAAAACAGAATTAATTCCCCCTTGCTGGATTCTCTCTCCAGCTGCAGTCACCTCTGCCTTTCCACTGATGTGTTTATTCCAGCTGAGTGACATCCAGGCTGCTGTCAAGGACAGAGTCAGCTGTTTCCAAATAGGTTTCCTGTGTTTTGAGGACAGGACTGAGGACCACAGCCCAGCTGCTGGAGCCATTTCTGGAGACCAGGGAAGTGGTCCTGAATAACCAGCCAGTGTTGGATCAGCATTGGTGTCCCAATCCACGTGAGCCATTTTGACAGTACCCAAAGCACAGGTTGCTGGTGAATCATGAATCATATCAGATTAATTGATCCATTCAAAAAAATAAAGACTCTTTATCTTCCCTGCTGTCCCCTCACCTCAGCCCTTCCAATGCTGTCACCAGAATTCAGAACATGTCAGCTGTCAAGGTGTAGGTGAGATTGCAAGCCAGCTTGCTTTTTATTGCAATGAATTAGGCATGCTTTCATGGTTTATTACTGTGTCTCATTTTAGAGCCGATAACATCTTGCAGAGGAATGGCAGTTTCTCCTAATGAGCCAAAAGGATGGCTAGTCACTGCTGGAAAATACCTGAAAACACCATGTAGGAGTTTATGAACAACCTGTTGATGTCCCCCTTCATCAGGGAGCAGAGTTCAGAGAAGATTGTCCAGATGGTAAAAAAGGACAAAACAGGCTATTCATGCCTGTTTGAAAGGCATAGAAAACACTACTTCCAAACAAAAGGCTTTAGCTCACTTGATCAAGATGACATTGGAAAAGTTTATTTGTTGTTTCCTTTTACAGGTCAAACATGTGAAGTGGAAAGCATCAGGTAATGAAGAAACTTGAACAAATTGCTTTCTTTTTCAGCTGATGTGCTGATGTCAGCCCCAGACAACGAAATAAGCAGATTCTGATGGAGAAAGCAAAAGTGTTGATCCTAATTAGAACAGACAAAGGCATTTTTCATCCCGAATCCCTTGTCTAAAGGTTGGCTCCTGGCAGACATGTGATTGCTCAGTGCACTAATGGCACTGTTGACCAGGGTGTTCATCACACAGGGAATGTGCTGCAAGCCCAGAACCAGAATTCATGCCTGGAACTGAAATGCCTGCCAGAAGCAGATAGGCCATTCTCTTCAAATGATGACAGAATAATTGCCTCCCAGTGGATGGCGAGAATCTGCTGGCAGACCTTTCAGGGATTCTGCAGATATTGCTTATCTGCCTGATTATTGCTGAATTTAAGGAGACTGTAAGAGGTTACTCAGGAATCTTCAGCATGACACTAGACCTAGAAAGAAAATAATTTTGGAACTTAGATCAAAGACTAAAACTTAACACCAGGGACCATCACTTTTTATTTTATTTGTTCTTGTAGTGTCTAACATTAGCAACCTCTGGCCTCACATCATTGGCTTAAAAGTGGTAAAAAAAGACAAATGCAAAAGAAATTCAATATGAGAGAACATTAATCAAAAAATGTAGTTGAACTGCTGCCCAATGTTATTGGGATGATTCCAAACGTAAATGTTCTTTCTCACACTTTGTTTAAGGTCAAAGATATTCTAGAGGTTAGCTTAGATTAAATATTTTTTGTCATTTTGGCTATGCTGAAGCACACCATGCTGACAGATTTTATGTGTGGAGTGGTTTCACAAGGGAAACGGGTGAGGCAGTCCTGTTGTGCAGATGAGTGCTATAAAAAGCTGCTCTTAGGAGTGTAAATGTGGTACTGGATCTTGTCTTCACAGTTTGGCATCAAATGGAAGATAACACATTCTGATACCCAGGGTTAATACCTTCACATTTTTTAGGACAGTTTATAAGTGGAAAAGAAGGCCAGATACAGAATCAAAAGATAAGTCATAAAATCCTTGGGGTTGGAAGGACCTTTAAAGGTCGTCTAGTCCAACCCCCAAATAAAGGAAAAGACAGATTTATTCTCTTTTTCACATCAGTCTGGTACTATAAACAGAGCATGGGTTTGGATTTGGCTGGGGGAAAGGCAGTTTTACTATTGCCTGATTACTGTTTATGGGGCTGATCCCTCTCCACCACTCTGGTGTCTCATTTGCCTCTGCTCACAACCACAGCCACATATTTGTGATTTCCCTTTCTGTGAGTTTCAGGGAATTGACATTTTTCTGATGTTCTTGGAGTATAACAATATAAAAAGGGAATAGATGTTCCACTCTCTGAGGACAGTTTGAGTTTCAACCCCTTGAAAAGGTATGTCCTGACTCTGATACAGTGGGAAATTACTCAGTGCTCTCAGGAAGAGGCAAAGGAAGGCTCTGGACATTTACTGTAGCATTCCTTGGTGTGGGTCTGATGTTGTATCTGTGGTAAAACCATCTGAAATCTAAGCAAGGTCAGATACTTCTTTTGTGCAGACAGCAGACGAGCCCAATGTGCAGTTGTAGACATGACCTGACAGGTTTTTCAATGTTCTCATATTCATTCTCATTCCAAAACTGACTGGGAAGAAGACCATCTTCATTTTTGGGAGGTCATGGATTCTAGAGGTTAAACTAATATGATGAGGTAACTGATAATTTTGAGACAACGTTTAAATTCAGTGGCAATGACTTCAAGGAGGAGAAAGAGCTTAAAGAGAAGAAGTTGTTCATTGGGAGAAGGGACAAGTTGAATATATGCAAATAAGTAATGGAGAGGTTGCAAACTAAAATTTCCCTTTACCTTTTTTTTCTCTGTATATACATATGTATAAAGCAATGTGAGTAAATGTAATCTCAGGATGCTACATCATTACCTGATGTAAATTGGCTGAGCTTCATTGATTTTGGTAAGACTATATGCATGTATTATAAAGGGGGACATTAGCTGGTGGTTTATTTTTATATGAAGTCTGTCATCAGTCCATCCTACACTCCTGCAGCAATTAACTAAATTGCCAGGTAAGACAAATTTCAGTCAAGTACAGAAATGTTTTCAGAAGCTAAGTTAGCACCTAGCAAAAAAAAAACCCCAAAAACAAAACCAAACTAAAGGTGAGAAACATAAAATATTTCACCAACTTTACACAGTGAGGAAAATGACAATATGTATCTAATATTTTGAAATTATCAATTGTACACAGCTTCAGTTCCAACTTCGTTCTGAACTACCCAGTGCAGAAAGAAGTGAATGTGTTTTATGACCACTATAGAATGTGATGCTAGTATTCTTTTATTGCTCCTCTTTTTTAAGTAATATTTCAAAGTGTTTCAGTTTGAGTGGTAAAGCTATTAGGTTGCCATGTTTATTCTCCAAGGCATTTTTGTATGTGATTAGTCAAGAAAAGACAAAATCTTTATTGACCCCATTTGCTGGAAAAATAAGATCAAATAAAACAAAACCACAAAACTCATAGGATAAATTAAGTGCACTACTTTGTGGGTTATAACACATAACTCTTGATGAAAAGCATTACAAATACGTAGTTCAATGTCGGAACCCAGGGCATCTCTTTGGCTGCCCTGGAAGCTCAGGAGACCCTGACCAGACAATCTGGGAACTGAACAAGAAGGATTTACCCCAGTACAGGGTGTTTACAACCCTGTCCAGGGGGGTGAACAGGGGGGTTTTTACCCCTGTCCATGGGGGTCACAGACCATGACACAAAGCAGGGATGAATTACAAATCTCAAGAGTGTGAAACACAGTAGTTTAGCTTATCACTGAGTGAGAAATATGTAGTTTTAGGTTTTCTATAATAGAAGTAGATGGAGCCAAGATGGAGATTTTGGGGCGGTTCCCTAGGTTTTTTCTTCTTCTTCTTCACCTCCATTTTCTGATGTGACGTTAGCACAATGTGGCTTGTGGAGATTGGGCCAAGTAGGTATGATCTGTTTGATGTGGATGGTGGACATTGGTAAGAAATGGTAAACAATATGTTCGTAATAATCTGTATAAAAGGCGTCCACCTTTCGGGGGACGGGCAGTGGTGCCATGGCGGGTGTTCAAGACAGACCTTGCTGGGCACAGAGAGAACTATGAGATAAGGAATAATAAACAAAGTGATAGACCTTGGAGAAACTGAAGTCTGAAGCCTCTGTCTCTTTCATGCGTCTGCCCCAAAACATCCAGGAGGGCAAAAAAGACTCTAAACCACCAGAATAACAGAATAGATAAATTCCACAGTTCAAGACTGCTAGTCCCAGCTGCATGGTACATGGCTCCAGCTCAAGCAGCATTCACAAGGAGCTGTGTGGTACCTCCCAAATGGAACCTGCTGTTACTGAGACCTTTGTGGGACATTGTACCCAAAGAGCACTTTTGAACAGGATTCCTCATTGCCTGTTTCTGTATTTGGATACTCAAGAAGGAGGAAGATGGGGCAACGCTCAGCTGCACTCATATCCTTTTCTGACCCACTTCTCTCTTCTCCTGTTCTCAAAGCTGTATCCAGGAGGACACAGAAACAGTGCTGAAGCCTGAGGACTTCATTCCAAATCTGACCAGGAAAATAAGTTTGTGACTTCAGCAAATATGAGGTTTGAAAGAGAAATTAAAATGATCAGAGGTTTCTTTTTCCCCCTCTTTCTCTCCCTCTCCACCACCGCCACTCCCTGAACTAAAAGTCTTTAAGAAGTTCTTTTTGGAGAAGGCAAATGGAGACTTTTGTTTGTTGTCACCTTCCTGCCAGCAGAGCACTCCGGTCACTTTCACCTCCCGACCTCTCATCACTTTCATTTTCTGCCAGAAGGCAGCCAGTGACTCTGATGAGACTCTTCCAGGCAGGGAGCCAGAGCCAGATGCTGCTCACCTGCTTCCTCTGCCTCCCCAGTTCTCAGCATCCCCATCTGTACCCTGCTTACTTCCAGTTCTCTAATTCTTCACATGAAGAGTTTCTGACAATCTTGTTTTCTTTCTTCCTATATTTTTTTTTCTCACGTAGATAATAGCAACCAAAACTGTAATCACAAGTTTTCAACAGAGAAATCCTACAGATTTTTTTTTTTCCTTTGGAGAGTTTAGATAATTTTTTTTTTCTGAATGGATTGTTCTCTGCTTGAAAATCATTCTGCCATAAAATTGGCTATCAGTTCACTTCCTTTTTTTTCCTCCTCCACTGCCTAAAAATGAGCATAGCTGACTCCAGAATGTGCAGGACTGATGCTTCCTAATGCACTCAGCATGGCTGCTTGTGTTGGAAATGAGATGAAAGCACTTGAATAATTTTCCTTTTCAAATGGCAGGCTAATTAACATATAGATCAGCTGGCTAACACTTCCATGAAATATGTACAGTACTTGCTATTAAAATACAAGCACTCTTTGAACTTCAGCAGTCACTTGAAAATTTTAATCTTCTAATTCTGCCTTTGTTTGTAATAGTTTAGATAAGAAATTGGACAGCCAGGATGCTAAATCTAAGGGATAATTTGGACACTCTTAATGTCGTGGTTGTGCCTCTATTTGTTTAACAGTATATATTATGCATATATTATGCATAAGAATCCCAGTTCAAGAATTTATCTAAATTGAATATGTTCTAGCAGATGACAGCCAGAGGATTTCTTTCAAAATTAGCATGTGTCTTTTTAGGCAGAGGGAATTATCCCCAGGTCCCATGAATTCAACTACAATAACTTTTACTGTCTCTTGGCAGCAATGGTGCCTTCTGCTGAGAAGAACCAATGAACTGGAATATGCTTTTGTTGCTGGAGCTGCATGGATTGGATCATGGTGCATGAGAATTGGGAAAAACCTGAGGGAGGGGTTGCTAGTCCCAGACCTGTACCCCCTGGATATAAAAGACAGGGTGAGTTCAATGCCTGATTCACGGTGGGTGAGACAGAAGCCACACAAGAAAACATTTGTTTAAGTCTAAAAGTGCTATACAACAGGTAAGAGAAAGCAGAACCTTGATTTTAATGCATTAAGTAGCCTTTCTGTTTAATAAAAAATTCCCTGTTATAAAATTACCTTCCTTGCTCAATACTTATGATTGTTAAATTTACTTCATAATAAACAAGTACAACAGATAAAATGATTGTAAAATTGAAAGATTGTTTTGCTTAAGCTCACTTTCTCTACTTATTATGATATTGTCTGTGGTTGAAAAAAAATGTGGGTTGTTTTTATGGTTGGCTGGCTTGGGGTAGGGTTACTTCTTTTTGTACCTGGTTTCAGCAGTTTCAATGAGTAAATTACAATGTGTTTAGGAGAAAAAATCCCAACCCCCCTCTCAACAAATTATTTCACTTCTTTTTTTGATACATATATGAAAACAGTTGAATAAAGTTAACTATTGGCAGTTTCAATAGATATATTTCAGTGCTCACCAGACTGATAAGGAATTTAGTGATGGTCTTCATTCGAAGTCTCTGGGATTTAGACATCTGGTAACATTGCCATATTGCAACATTTTTATTTTTTTTTTTCTTTAAGAATAAACTTGGTCTTGTATTTTTGAGCTGGATCTTTATCTCTAGGACCAGTTTTGTTCATGGTTTTCCACAGAGAATCACAGGGGAAAGTAATGAAAAAAAGATAGGTGAAAAGCTAGAGGGACCATTCATTTTATATGTCAGACTAGAACCTTAGTTTTGAAACTTTCAAAACTTACAAGGGTTAAAATTCAGTCCCCTTTCCTAAGATATCACTTTTCCAGATAAACACAAAAGGACTACTAAAAATATCATTGAAGAATGTAGTCAAAACTTAGTTAGGTTTTGACACTGAAAAGAGACTAAATTAAATAGTAATTTATCTCTTGCTTCTGCAATTCTCCTAGGAGGTATTCCAAAAAAATAATCAATATACAACAGATAGACACTAAATATACCCTGAATGTCTGGCTGTCTTTTATCCCTCAGGCTCACTCACCCTCAGTGCTGCCTGTGCATGGTTGGCATCATGAGGACCAGTGGAAGGGTTGAGTGCACACTGACTGCTTTTCACTTCTCCCTCTGCAAATGCATTCATCTCATTGTAGTCAAGATGGTTAAGACATTCTCCATTTAATAAAATCCAATATGGGCAAAAATATTGGGTGTTTCTTTTCTCTAAATAAAATCACAAACACTATTTTATAGTATTATTTGGGAAACCACAATTACTAAACCAAATCAAAAAGTCTGGGAATGACAGACCCAAGTCAAAGACCAAACATCCATGTCCCTTCCTACCTTAAAAAGTAAAAAGTAAAAA
>VWYP01020599.1:2781-14809 GCA_013400435.1 Pycnonotus jocosus | reverse complement strand
TTTTAAAAAATATATACTTATATATAAGAAAACTATCTGCAACAAGAACATTCTTTTTCTTCTTCTTTCTTCTTTCTTCTTTCTTCTTTCTTCTTTCTTCTTTCTTCTTTCTTCTTTCTTCTTCTTTCTTCTTTCTCTTCTTCTTCATATTATTATTTTTATTATTATTATTCCTCCTACAAATTCTCAGTTTTGCTGGTGTCACACTCACTTTTCAACTGTTTTTGTGTGGTGTTAAGGTCCATAGAATCACACTGGTGTTGTCAGAAGGGGAACAAGAGAAGAGCTGAACAAAAAGTCATCAACCACAGTTCTTCAACCAGAAGGATTACATTGCCATGGCTAGTTTCTTCTTCCCCAAACTAGGATGTGCTTGTGGTTACTTTAATATATTTAATAATATATTTTAAGATCTTCTTTTTCTTCTCTAGTCTGTAAGTTCTTGTTATATTTAATTTTACTGTACATTGTATTTTTTGCATATGTCAGACATATTTATTTTTCCTCTTTGTTTCCACCCAAACTTGATTTTTTCCATTTCTGGTCTGAGATTATTTAATGGCTTGACAGAAGACTGTTTCTAACAATAAAGTCTCCATTTCCAATCCTGGACCAGCCTATGCTTTTTCTCTTCTATTCTGTATTTTAAATTCACAGACCCATAGCCCCTGAAATGTGGTCTAGGTGCAGCTAAGTTAGATGTGTGTTGTAGTAATTATTGGCTCAAGAAATATAGAGGATCAGATAGATATCTGTTTGCCAATAAAGTATTTGGGCTTGATGATAATTTACTCTTATATATTAATAAAACAGATCTTAAAAAAACCCTGTATAAAACCTTCAGGTATCAAACACCACAACTCTTGAATTGCCTTATAACATTAGTTCCCTTATTTAGCCTAATACTACACAGCAAACCTAGAGATGCTGATATAGGGGAAAGTAATTTGTTCTTAAAGGGAGAAAACAATACTGGTTGTAAAATTTCATCAATTCCTTATAGATTTTTTTAATTGCTTGCATGGGATGTAGCAAAAATCTTCAATTTTTTTTACTAGTCTCTCCAAGCCTACAGCAGTGTTGAGTACATACTGATTTTTTTATAATGCCTGAAAAAAAGCACAAAACATTCTTGATACCCTTCAATCACTTTCATTCCACTTGAGCATATTTACTGTGCCAACCTTCCAAAAAATGCATCACAGGCAGCATCTTGTTTACATTTGGTGATGAAGTTTTACTCATATTAAACTGTTGCCATGCAGCTCCTTACAGTGAGATAAAATTTTAAATTTATATAGAATTTATGGTTGTAGCTGGTTTTTGTGCAAAGATAAAATTCTAAATATGTAAATGCTTTCCATGTACAGTCAGTGACATCAAAGATATTGGGCAATCCAATCAATATATTAATTTTCTGTTTATTTTCTCAACAGAATTTCTGAAAAGTGAAAGTGAGACAGGTGTTGCTCACATTTTTTAGACTAAGCACTGTAGATACCATCATTGGCCAGATGACAATGATATTTCTTGCCAGCATCTGAAATTATTCTTTGCTTAAGTAATTAATATGTTTACTATTTCTTGGGTGCAGGATATGGATACTAAACATTTAATACCAAATGCATTTTCAGGCTATTAAATTAAAAAATATAAAATCTTTGTGTTTTACTTAGACTAGAGGATGTGTTTTTGCAAAATCACAGAGGCAAAAGTAACTCTCAAAAGCAATAAAAATGTAAAATCTCAAGGATCAATAATATAAAAAATCCATGAACTTTGATAATATAAATAGGACACTAGTAAAAGCTAAATTCTGTAAATTATAGTCTACTGATTTTAGTACACAACTTTTAGTAAAGAATATTATTCCTCCTTTTATGCATTTATGATTAAGTTTTTCCTTACTACAAGTTTTGCTGTGCTTAACAAATAAAAAACTCACAGATGCTGACACAAATTTTGCTTGTAAAAAAAATCTGTACACCAGCTACTAGATAAATGTTGGACATTTATATAGTTTTTGAATGGCACCTCAGTGCCATTGTCATGTAAATTTCCATGAAGTAAAAAAAAAAAAGCAAACCCTGAAAATGAAAAACTAAAAAAAATAAGCAAAGGAAATAATGTGAGAAAGAGCTAAGGTAAGGCATGCATGCAATATTTAAAACATGAGGAACTGGCTAACAGCAAGATCCTTATCTGACACAATGATTGTAGGAAGCTGTCCAAAATGGATATGTTTTACTGAGTACTGGGTAGGACTTCAGACTCAATTTGGTCAATTAATTTGGATCTTTGTGTCAACAGAATTGCAGAAGTGCATTGTCACCCATCCATGCAGTGATAATGCATATTCACCAAATATGAAATCACATAATCTAACAGAATTAGATTATGTGATAGAATAACATACCTTTCAATAGAACAACACACCATTAATTTTCAAACAAATCTATGCTGTTTATGCAATAATATTATTTTAGAAATATCAGCTAGTAGATAAAATGGGGACATAAAGAAGTATCCTGCATAATCTGTTACGATTCAAATAGTAATTTTTACCTGGTAATAATGTTTAATCATCACTCTGACTCTTAAAATGCTTCTCAAAACTTCAGTGACTAATATAAGAAGTATGTTTGGCTGATGCAGTAGTTGGCTCACACATTCCTGAATTTAAGAGAATGTACTTTAATGTTGGCAGCTGTTCAACAATTTGGAATCAGCATTATAAACAGGTGCATATAGTGTAGTTATGGTTACTAAGTCAATTTTTCATCTTTACAAGCTACAACGCATGTAAGTTGCTTCACTTTTTTCCAAATGCAATAGTCATGTTCTGTCCTTCTTGCATGAATTTTTGCATGAATTTTGCATACATAAATTAATCACTTGAAACTGTCTGTAAGAATGCAACTCTTAGGTTTGCTGGAAATCCTACAGAATGCAGACCAAAGAGAGGAAGGAAGGCATACTATAAACAAACACTAATTGATTCAGAAAGAAAAACTACTACAATAGTTCTATGCAAATCTAATCACTTAATGCCTTCCAACTAGCACAAAGAGGAAGAATGATCTCATGGCAAAGTAGAGAGAATGGAAATCTGGTATTCTGCATCTTGCATATTTTATTGTTTAAAGGGAAAATAGTGGACCTAGACTTGTAGCAGTGGTGGTTGTCTCACATAGAATCATAGAATCATCAAGATTCAAAGAGATTTGCAAGATGACCCAGTCCAACCATTCATCCACCTAGCACTGCCACTGCAACCACTAAACTACATCATCCTGTGTCAGGTCCAGCTGTCTACCCCCAGGCATGGTGACTCCACCATCTCCCTGGGCAACCTATTCCAATGCCTGATGCCTCTAACACTGAATTTTTTTTTTCTTGTATCTAATCAGAATCTTCCACCGCTGGTTAAGGCCATTTCCTCTTGTCTTTTATTGTAGGCATGATAAAAGAGACTGGCCTCCACCTCAGTAAAACTTCTTTTCAGGTAGTTGTTCAAAGAGATGAGGTCTCTCCTGAGCCTCTTCTTCTTGAGACTAAACACACTCTGCTTCCTCACCCATTCCTGATAAGAACGTGATGTGAGAGGCCCAGACCTGAACACAGTGTGCTCAAGGTACAGCTGTAACAATGCTAAGCACAGGAGGATGATAACTTCCCTATTTCTGCTGGCAACACTATTCTGGATGCAGGCCACTATGCCACTGACCTTGGCCATCTTGGCATTCTGTTGGCATAAGAGCTGGCTGTTGAGCAGCATTCCCAAGTCCATTTCTGCTGAACAGTTCTCAAGCCACTTTTCTCCATGCCTGTAGCACTGCCTGGGGTTGTTGCAACCCACGTGCAGGACCTGGCGTTTCATCTTACTGATTTTCACGCAGCTGTTCTTAGTCCATTGATCTAGTCTGTTACGATCTCTCTGTAGAACCTTCTTACCCTCAAACAGATCAACACTCCCACACAACTTGGTGTTCATCTGCAAATTTAGTGAGGGTGCAGCACTGATCCCCACATGAACGAAGGTCTTAAACAGGAGCAGCCCATAAACTGAGCTCTGGGGAACACTGCTAGCGACCACACAATAACTGGATTTCAGTCCTTTTACCACCACTCTCTGGGCCTGACTGTCCAGCCAATATTTTACCTATCACCCAAGCAAGCCTCAAGTAATCAGTCTTTTCAAAAAGATGAAATAGGAGACAGTATTAAACACTTTGCTGAAGGCTATGTTGACAGCAGTCACAATCTTTACCTCATCTACTAAGCCAGACACTTTACTGTAGAAGAAGATCGGGTTGGTCCAGAAGGAACTTTGTACATCAATGTTGGCTGGGCCTGATAGCCTGATTGCCTTAAACACACCATGTAATGGCATTCAGAATGTTCTCTTCCATTATCCCCTTGCCTTGAACCAAGGTAATGCAGACAGTCCTGTAGTTCCCTAGATCATCTTTCTGACCCTTCTTGCAGATGGGTGTTACACTTGTAAATTTCCAGTCCTCTGCAGCTTCTCCAGCTAACTAGGACTAATTCACCAGATGATTAAGAGTTTAACAAGTTTTTAACCTGTTCCCTCATCACTTTGGCGTTGATCTCATCAAGACCCATAGACCTTCTCAGTGTCTAAATGGTATAGCAGGTCACTAACCATCTCTTCCTCCAGTACGAAGCCTTCATCCAGCTCTTCATTCCTAATGTCCACCCCTGAGGGCTGGATATCTGGAGGACAACTGGTTTTGGTGTTGAAGACTGAGTATAGAAAGCACTAAAGTTTCATGGTTATCCTGCCCAAGACAGCCACCAGCAACTGCATCACCTACAAATCCTTCACAAAAAACAGGTCTAGCAGGGCACCTCATCTGGAAGGTTAATTTACTAGTTGTATTAGGAAGTTGTCCCCCACACACTCCAAGAACCTCCTAGGCTGCTTCCTCTCTGTTGTCTTGTACTTCCAGCAGACACCAGGCAAGTTGAAGTCATACAAGTACAAGGCTGGTGACTGTGAGACTTCAGCCAGCCATTTGTAGAACACCTAACCTGCCTGTACATCCTGGCTGGTGGCCTATAACAGATTCTCACCATGATGTCTGCCCAGCTGACCTTCCTCAATCTTTATCCATATGTACTAAATATTGTCATCTTCGTCATCATCATCATCAATTTCAATACAATCAAAACACTCCCTTAACATGGAATATCACATTACCAACCCTTTTGCTTTGCCTAGCTCTCCTAACACTGCAGTTGTGAGACTCATTCCACCACATTTTTGTGACGGCAACTACATTGTAAGTTTCCTGCTGTACAATGGTTTCCAGCTCCTTCTGCTTGCTGCCTAGACTGCATGCATTGGCACAGATGTTCTTCAGCTAGGCTAGCACAGGCATGCTCACCTCAATGAGCTTTATCTTCTTTTCCATTTGAATCTAATTTAAAGACTGCTCAGTCAGCCCTGTTAAGTCCCAGGCCATAACCTATCTCCATTCTATCCCATCTCCTAGGTTCCCTCTTACATGCTGTGGAGAGAAGAGAGGATCCTCCACCTCGTGAGATTCATTTGGCCAGTACATTTGCCTCAGAGCAAGGACACAACAGCTCCGCCAGACAATCACTTCCTCAGATCTTTTAATACTCCTTAACTTTTCCACCTCCTCTTTGGTTTGTGCTGCCAAACTCAGTAGATCATCCACCTGCTCTCATCCTACCCAAGTATTATCTCTATTACCCTCTGATGCTACCTGGACCCCTGCATGTTTCCACAGCAGCTCTGTTTTCATTGCCACATCCTTTCTGGTACATAGAGATGGCTTAGTGCCCTGCAGAATAGGAGCCATTCTTGCACTCTTTTGAGCTGATGGCAGGGAGACCACACCATGCTGCTTGCCCTGCCTGTGCAAAGTGCCATGTCCTCCTGGAATGACACTCCCACTCTGTGCTACCTGGAGCCATTTAAATCTCCCACAGTGCTCCCAGTGCTGACCACTACTTGTCTCATTGTCTGCTGTGAACTTCAGGTCCTGACAGGGCTCTGGGCTGCTGTGACTGTCTCTACATGCAGGAATAGCCCTGTAGGACCCAACAGAAAATAGAATACTTCAGTCACTGCTGGTGCTGCTGCTGGTGGTGGTGTATATATTGTAGGAGAGAATAAAACCACAGGCTTTCTTCACTAAGATAGCTGATTGGTTTCAAAGATTTTGCTAGAACTGTGGAAACAGAAGCAGCAGATTTTGTGTTATACAATGGTAAAGGAAGTCTCTAACATGTGCAGTAGTTTTGCATTAAATATGTAAATTTCACTGCATTAATCCACATAATTTGGAAATGTCACAAAAGAAATTTTATAGAATATGGATACAAATAAAGAGGATATTTCATCTAGAATTGATACAGAAAATACAGTAATGAAAATATACAGACTTTTACATATATTTTTCTTACTAAATGCAACTCTTATGTTCTGGTGAACTATGTTTAATATAATTTCACAGTATTGTGAAAAATATGTGAATATAAATGTTTACTCCTGCCTCCTTAAGATAATTGGATATAATTCTCTCTCTTTTTTCTTTTTTTTTTTCTTCTTTTTTTTTAATACGAGGGCATAAGCAATTAAGATACTGTCTAAGGATACAGGAAATCTGATTAACAGATCAAAAAGACCATCTGTGGAGATTGAATTTAACTGCAGGGGGTAATTCTTTCTACAATGCTTATGTAAATCAACTTAATCCAGAAGGCTGAATGAATTTCCCTGAAACATGGGTTTCCTTATTTGTAAATATGTATTTTCAAAAAGTATGCTGTTGAATGTTATTTAAAACTGTGATTCAGAATATTACTGTATGTATATATATAACATCATACAGGTAGAGAATGAGTCAGGCTTCCAAACACAAGAGAGAACTCTGTTAGATCTGCTGCAAAAGTAAATTTTCTTCCTGAAAGATCTTGTAATTTGATCTGTCGGTAACACTTCTGATAAGAGTATTTTGCTTTCAATATTTCTTTTTTTTCTAGTTCTTTAGTGATCTTTTTTCAGCTTGAGTCTGACTGCTGTAGATCTTAATGGAGATGCAACCTTAAAGCTGCTACCTAGCAGTCATTGCAAGTTTCATATAAGTACATTGTTCTATGGAGTCACCAACAATATTTCAACTTGATAAATGAATACTTCTTTCTTGAGCCATTTTAATGTATTCATATTAAAAAACAGTATGACTAGTTAATCAGTTATCACATTATGCATTAGATTTATGTATGCCATTCAAATATTTTCTCTACATGACTAAATTACTTTAATAATGGTTCAAATTCATTTCTGATTTACAAACTGTAGAATTTTCCTCAATATTCCTAATGAATGAGTAGCTTTCTTAGTGTCCTAGGGTGACTATAGTGCCTGTATCCCCAATCATCTGTTCTGTGTGTGCTGTGTGTTCTGTACCTTTAAGACTGGTTCTGAGAGTGAGCAGGAGAGAGAAGCGCGCAGTTTGTTTTGAAAAAACAGTTTTCACTCCTACTCCCTTCTTCCTCGTCCTTGGTGTTCGTTGGATGCACGGACAGCGGCGAGAGAGAGGTTTTTCTTTTTTTCCTTTTTAGTTAGTATAGCTAGCTGAGGCAAAAAAGCTTCCTGGACTGATTTTTTTTCTTCCTTTTATTCTTGGGACTGTTTAAATCTGCTCTGGACTGAAGAAACCCGGAGGAGCACCAGGAGCTGCAGCTGTGGCTCACCGGGCCTGGACCTCGGCATTTTCCAGAGCCAAAAGGGACTGGGACTGATAAGAGACTGAGAGAGCTGAGCTGGCTCAGGGCAAGGACTTCTCTCAGTTTTGCCATCTCTCTTCAGACCAGAGAGAGGTTTTATTGTTTTATATTATTCATTCTTTATGCTTGTGGGCAGTTTGTTTGTTAAATAAATAGTTTTTTCCACTTTTCTCCAAGGAAGTTCTTTTCCTGGACCGACTAGGGGGAGGGGCCATTTAGGTTTTGCTCTCCAGAGGAACCCCCATTTGGAGGTTTCCTCCTAAATTTGCCCTAAACCAGGACACCTAGGAAATATATGGTGGCCAGCTCCAGGCTGATGCTCTTATAAAATGTTTTTACCTCTCTGTTATTCACATTAGGTTAATTACTTGCAAAGCTGCAAACTGAGGACACACATATGCATACACATGAAAAATTAAGAATAGGGTCTTTGTTATCTGTTGAGCACCAGTACATTTTTTTAACTTGTGCTCTTCCCATCTGAGTTAATAGAGTCTCCAACAGAAGCAGATCTTTCAGATAAGTTTAAAAGTTAAGTTCTGCTGCTTGCTGCATCTTTGGTATCAAAATTGGAATTATTTTTGTATGAACTTTTACTCATTTTATTTGTTTACTTCTGTGTTGTGTTTAGCAATGAAGATGAATAGAATCTTTTAACTGCAACCAGTGAACAAACGTGTAGTTATTTACAAGGGGGTTCTTGCTCCATGACCAAATAATGTGTCAGGAGGAGGAGACTATCCAAAAGAAGGTCATGGGAATTCAGATAAACTAGTTTTCTGGCCTTATGTCTTCTCAGCTTCCCAGCTTGTAGTGCTGACTTTTCCTTTTTGATCTTCTTTCACTCTTTTTTTCTGGAAATGGTTCCTATGGCCTTTAAGAGAAACAGTAAATCTTGGCGTAATAATGTTCATGGGTGTATAATATAAGGATATTAGTGTGTGTAATATAAGGATATTAACAGTAGTGGCCAAAAGTCCCATGTCTTGATCAGAAAAAAGCACAGGGCAGTATTTTGAACTAAATTTCATACAGAAAGAAATATTAGAAAATCTGATTATTTTAGTAGTTTTGATGGAATAGCCAAGCATTGACAGGCTTACACTGGAATGTGTACTGAAATTCAGTGTTTTCAGTAGGAATGTTTGTCACTGTCCCCATAACTTTATTAGAAGAGAGCAACGGAAACAAAAAAGGAGTTTGTGCTTCAAAGAGTTTGCAGTCAAAATACAAGACACAAGAAACAGTAGCAAGAGAGAGAGCGGGATGAGGAAATATGACACAATTACATGGGTAATAACAGAGGAGAGTGCCTATGGTAGCTTTCCTACTAACTACTATATTCACTCACCCATTTCCTTAATTTTCTTTATTTTCTTGTTAAGTCACTTAAAAACAAACAAGAAAAAAATATACCCCTCTGCTATGGGACCCTGTGTACAACACAGTGCCATCACAGTCACCATGAAAATATATGTGAATATATTTAGAAATAAAGAGACTACACACACTGAGTTGGCACATATAAATGTGAAGTATGTTATTCAGCATGAACCACTAAATCCTTGATAGGAAAAGTATTACAAATATAATAAACAAGTTTCATTTATTTACAAAACTGGTAAATGTTTCAAAATTAAAATCCCTTCTACTGTTATGGAGAAATTATTATCAACATATTTTAAAAGCTTATCCAGTAATGTGTCAAATGCTAAGTGATTTTGCACTATATCTCCTCTGTATGTATGTTGCAAGGCTGAGAAGCCTGCTTATTTTTACATCTGTTAGAGACAATTGACAGGGTAGCTTTTCAGTGTAATTTGGCCATTTCAGAAGAAAATATGCAGTATCTCTAATCTGGGGTAGAGAGAGATATCTTCAAATTTTTTTTCTCTGATTTAATTTACTGTGTCATAGATCCTAGTTGCTGTTCATGATGATGATTAACATACCAGATCTCAAAAATGCCAAGAAAAAGAAAGACTGATTAAGGTAGATTATTTCATCCATTGTTAAAAGAGAGAGCCTTCTGTGTTAGGAACCTTCATTGTCAATGACACAGGCAATGCACTATAGAGTTTGGTCTTGAAAAAGTAAACACATCCAGAAAATAGTTATAATCCAAAATATGAGCAAATAGACTGTAAAAAAATAGTCTCCCTCTTTTTCTTAAAAAAGCACAGTTTACTGAGTCTTAGATATAGTTGTACCATAATGGCACAGCTTGCACTACTCATTAGACTTGAGGAACACCCCATAAATGCACTTCATATGTTGGAAAGAGTTCTTGCAATTCACTTTGTTCTTGTTACATGATAAAACTCTAAAGTGCATTTTTAGAAAGTTTGTTAGTTTCTTCGAGAAAGTCTAAATTACTTATACAAATGAGACTATTATTTTTACACCATTGAGGCATGTTAAAAATGTTAGCCCTGTACTATAGTGTTTACATGTGTATATTTATAAGTGGACTATTAATTTTTTTATGTCCCTATATCACAAATTGAATTAGGAGTACTGCAGTAACTAGGAGCAATGCCCTTGTACTGGATATGGTTGCCACCCTGGTTTGACTATATTAATCACCCTACATCAGAATTCTATGTGAAATTTTATATGAAAGAGCTACAACAAATTATATTAAAGTAGCCTGTAGATCATTGCTTGAATCTGGGAAATTAATGAGAAAAGGTTAGTGCTCCATTAGAATACATGTGTGCTTAAATAAAAATTGGTCTCACCTCTTCAGAATGTAACTTAAAACAAAAGTTAATATGGGTGGTATTTTTCTCCCTCAAAAATAATTGTATAGCTATTCTTACTCCTTGTGAACATTTAAACTACCACATTCTAACAGTTAAAATTAGGATTTTCATAAGTTATGCAAGAACTTGAGGATATTTTCTTGAAGCCTAGATTAACTATATAACGTAGATATGAACTTCTCTTTTCATAGGAATCTATAGTATTAACAGGCTAAGGACATGAAGACCAAGTGAAAGGTATCTCTCTGATATAGTGTAGGAGAAACAAATATGTAGTGGTGACTATAAAAATGGATTTTACATTTTAAAAAGACTCTCATATGCAGTTTCATTTCTGTATTTCTTCTTCCAGATTAAATTTTTAAGAATTCCTGTGGTAATTGGATAAAAATATGCCACAATAGCAAAAAACATATCTAAATTAATGCAGGCACATGTTTATCCTTACATGTGACAGGTGACAGATTCAGGCTCATACGGGAAGATGCAAGTCTTACAATGATCACAGGCATTTTGCAGCTACAAAAAAACCCCATATATCATCTTTGCATATTTAAAGTGTATTACATCTAGATTTTGTAGCAATATCCATATATCACTGATGAAGTAGACATTTATGGAGCTTATAATTGAAATTACCTAGATTTTTTTTCTTATCTGCAGGTAGGTTAAGTTGTTGCTTGCGGTTTGGTTTTGGTTTTTTTTTGGAGGAGAGGGATTTCCCCCTTCAGATTTATTCCTCACCTTTTTCCTACATTTATATACGTATATTTTTATATATTTCCATTATGTTTCTATTGTTTTACATGTATATATTTGTATTCAAGCATTAATAATGCTTGAAAAGCTGACTGAGACCACTAAGATCTTCTTGAAGGAGTAACCCTGTGCAGCAGTATAGGTTGGGGGCCAACTTGCTGGAAATCAGCTCTGTAGAGTGTGGGAAGGACCTGGCAGTCCTGGTGGACAACAATCTGCTTCTGGAGAAGGTCTGGTACAGGGCAAGAAAGATGATTAAGGACTGGAGCATCTTTTTTATGAAGAAAGGCTGAAAGAGATGAGCCTGTTCATCCTCAATAAGAGTCAATTTAGAGGGGACCTCACCAAGTATGTAAGTACTTGAAGGGTGGGTTTCAAGAGGATGGATCCAGGCTCTCCTCAGTGGTGCCAGGCAATAGGACAAGATGCAATGGGAAGAAATTAATGCCCATCCGAGGAGAAGGAAGAATTTCTTTACTGTGTAAGTGATCGAGCACTGGAACAGATTACCCAGAGAGATTATGGAGTCTGTCTCACTGGACATGTTTAAGAACTGTCCAGATGCAATCCTGAACTATGTTCCCTGGGATGACCTTGCTTGAGCAGAGAGGTGAGGTCAGATGACTGCTGTCCCTTCCACCCCAACCCATTCTGTGATTCTACGATTCTGTCTTTATTCCATTTCCACAAGAACATCTACCCTCCCTCGTTTAGCACTT
>VWYP01020596.1:10259-37742 GCA_013400435.1 Pycnonotus jocosus | reverse complement strand
GACAAGGCAAGGAAAGATGTCCTGCCTGGTGGTCCCTTGGATCTGCTGCTCCTTCCACACAGCAGGAATGGGTGTGAAGTGACAGAGCTGTCCTGTTAAACACCATGGCCTGAGTAACACTGTTTGTATTTCCAACTTCTTTCCCATGTTCTGATGATACTGCCTGCAGCAGACTCACTGTGGGCCAGTGAGATGTATAATGGGAACTTTCTTCCCTTTAAAAAAAAGTGAAAATCCTACCATTTGAGTTATTTTAGTTACAGTTGAACATTTACCAAGCTGGTATCTGGATTTACAGCACTTCACATTTTACTACTTTTTCAGCACTTATTTTTACTTACCAAACTCTCTCAATGGCAAGGGCAAGGTAGCAGATTTCCTCAGAGAAATCTGTCCAATGCTTTGTAAAATAAATGGTGGAAAAGAATCTGCACTTACAAAAGACAGACAGCTTATTACATTCCCTAGCTGTCTTCAGATATGATCCTTAGTTATTCCATTTCCCTTACTGCTTATTGCTACTCTCTCTGGACACTGCAGTCTGACTTCAGTATGTTCCCCAGAATACCCAGATATTCTGGGTTTATCTGTCCCAGTCTGGGATAGTTGGCCCAGTCTGTTTCCTTTAATTGTGAAAATATTTTCAGAAAAGTCCACCCAGATGATATTGGGACTGTGTTTGCTCTTTTTGAAATGAAAATAAACTTACTTTAAGTTATTTCTTCCTTTGCTGGTGAGAAAATGGCATAGAAAAAACAGCTTTTCTAGGATGTGTGTCAGTCAGCATGATCCATCAATCATGTTGAGTTACTTACTGGGATAATGGTTAATCATTATTTTTGTAAGTGCCGTTAGGATTCTTCAGCTTCATCTGAGTGACAAAAAATGATGCTTCTGGACTGAGATTCCTTGGCCCAGTGCATTTCCCTTAATGTGCTCATCTGCTGGTGAGGGACAGGAGAGGAGAAATTTTCTGCTGATGTGTCAGACAAATATAATCTGGTATGAACCACTAAATAGAAATGTGCCCAGATTTTGCTTTAATTTACTTGGCTGTAAACCCTGCACCATGATGATGCTTGGTAACATCGTTGAGTTGAATTTCTTGCAGCATCTCATGTGCCTGAACAGGCAAGCTGACTAGAAATACACTGATTTTTTTTCCCCTGTTTTATGAAAGGCTTTGCTGCCACTTGCCAGGCCCATTTCTTTTTGTTTGGGCAGGGATCATGCTGCTTTGTTGGTATCTCAGCTGGTAGCTCACTTCAGGGAGAATACCTGGTGCCTCATACCTGAGCTGGTGATGAAATTACCGACTTGACACATGCTGAAAATACCTGTCTGACTGCTTTTGTTATTTATTTCAAAACAACTTTCTTTGGGTTAATGTTCTTATTGAGTGCAGAAATACCTGACACATAAACATGACCTGAAAAGTGGTGCAAGTGTATACTTGCCTTAGGATTGTTTTAGATGCATTTTCCCACGAGTACAAAATAAGAAGCAAATCCATTATTTCCACTGGGCAGAATTCAGGTGTGGAAGAGTTCAGATAAATGTTTAATATTAGTTAGTTACTTTTTTGAATAGTTACAGGGCAGTAAAAGAAGTTATTTTACTTCACCACTTTAGTTAGAGCAGATTCTGGAATATTTTTGGTAATAAACCCCTGAATATCCAAGTTAACTCACAGATCAAGTGTAAATATCTGAACAATATTTGCATACCATTGTTTCCACTCAGGAAGGTCACACATATTCAACTACCATGTGTCCCATACATGCAAACAAATATGTAAATCTTCTTCTGAACACACATCTCACACAGGTTTTGAACCCTGATTATTTAAGGAAACACCAGTGGGTACCAATCTGTACAGTGCCATTTACTCTTCTTTCAGGTTTGGCTCACAAGAGCTGCCACTTTTTTACACCAATGCCTTTGGACACCCTTCTTGCATTCCTGTGGCATTAGAAAGTGGCTTTAAATACTGAATTATTTATTATTATACACAGCCATCAGAATCTCTGTTGCAATAGAACAGGTGTGAGAGTTGAGTCTGTCTCACACTGCTGGAATTCCTGAATCCCTCTGCTAAAGCTGATGAAGCACAGTGAGGTCCCAGCAATTGGGAATATCACCAGTATGTGGCCTGTGCTCTCCTCCTTCTGGGCCCTTACTGGGTGATTTGTTGAGCCAAAAATCTAAAAATAAAAATCTCCATGCATATTTATGTACTAGTTTTTATGCATATTTATCTACTATATAGTTTTCTCTTGGTCCATGTCTGCAATATTAATAATCAAAATAGTGGTTCCTCCTTTTTCATTTCATGCAACATATGTCGTTTCAAAGTGTTTGTTTTGACCACTTTTAAAACAATGAAGGAAAAGAAGCAAAGGGAAACACAGTGGAAGCTGGATGTAAAGCTGATGTATATTTTTAGCTTCCTCTTTGCTGAGTTTCAGGACACTGATGTGATGCAAACAAAGCACATTCTAGTGGCATTTCCTTTTCTGCAGCTGGAGTTCAAACCCCATCCTTTGGACATTCTCTTTATTTAACCTCTATTATGCAGTGTTACACTTTCCATTCTGAGTACTGTTGCAAGAGTTAATTTTAAAATGAACCAGTGAAACAGCATGGGGGGGGAAAAAAAGTCAGGAGCTATTTTAGCACATTTTAAGGGAATTTATTTTATCATCTTAATTTATTAAATTGTTAAACAGGCAGTGAAGACCTGATATCAATGACAGAGCAGCTTTATGACTGCAAAATGCCTGCTTTAAACATCAGCTGTACTTGAAATAAGATCTGCTGTCTGGTCAGGGATCTCTTTTAGGTTTAGTCAGATTTTTACCTGGATTCCATCATGATGCCCTCAGGTTGGTCAGTAATTGAAATTATCCAGGATCTGGCAGCATAACTGTTTTTGTTAAAGGAAATGCAGCAAGGATGAGAAAATAATTACAAGCAATGTCTCGGATCCAGTTTTGTTGTGGATCTCTTTTAAATGAATCTATACCAAGAATATCAAACCCCAGTGTTCTGATCTGGCCTGAGGGCCTCGCTGTTTCACTAGAAATTAATTAAGCAGCTTGAAGAGTCTGTATTATTAGGGATTGAAAAAGCAGGATGCATGAGTTGTGCTGTCAGTCCTTCTGCCCTGCAAACAGAGAGGTTCATTTAGGCACAGAGCTGCCTGCTGTGGTGCAGCCCAGTGCATATAATTACCTGCAAGCTTGATTGCAATTGGAAAGTGGAAATGTGGTGGAATCTTGTTTTATCAGAGAGCTGGCTAGTGGATAAGTAGAATGTACATTTTTATTTCCTGACCTAAATACCAGAATTTATCAGTAGGACCTAAAATACTAAATGAGAAGGCAGTTGCACATCACCTCTTCAAGACTGTGAGGAATCCATCTGGAGCTGCTATACTGAGGAGAGGGTAGAAAATTAAGCAAAATCTGTCAGCACAAAGCACCAGTATTTTCTTGAAACAAAGAGATACACGAGAATAAATTGTCACTCTTGCAGGAAAACTCAAATCTGCAACTTTCTTGTTAATTCAGCCTAAAAATGGTCTGTCTATCCATGTTCAAAGTAAGATGAGCCTTTGGTGTTTGGATTTGGTTTGGTGTCTGTTTGTTTACTAGTTAGATAATTTGATTAATCAGTTAAAGATATAACACAAAGGGATAGATGACATGCTGTTGAATATATAATTCACATCATTACCCTGATTGAAGTGGGTGTTTGGATTTTAAATCACATTTGACATCACTTCTATATGGGACCTGGCATGGTCACACAGACAGGTTTTCAGAAGAGATTTGTTCAGAAAATCCAGCTGGGGCTGTGTTTCTGTAAGGTCTGAGTTGTTGTTTATGAATCTGAATAGTGACCTGACTGAAGAGAAGTATCATCTAGCATCCAGTGTGTGAGATTTTAAATAACTCAGCTTTTTAGCCATGTGGCAAACTTCACCTGGCTACAAACAGGGTTATGGACCAAGTTGAATTCAGTTTCTGAATTTGACAGTTTGTGGATTTTGTTTTGCATGGGAGTTTCAATTGCTCTCTGAGGTTGCTTTGTAGGTTTTAGTGGAGAGGAATCATGAAAGACAGAGCTAAACTGTTGAATTCCTACCTGCCTTTTCACTGAAACCATAGGAAACTCCAGCTGTCTTGAGTGTCCTGAGTGCATGTTAGGATGAAGAGCATCCTCTTTTCATCAAATTTTATTTTCCTTTCATATGTGCAATCGAGGCATCTAAAATGACAGCAAATACTTTTCAACACTCAAAACCCCTGGTTTGAGTCAGTGTTGTTGACCCTGTTTGCTCTCTTTGTAATTAGTCATTAATGACAGTCTCTGTGCTCCTACTAAAGTAATTTGCTGTTAGTGACTTCCTCTCATTCATGCAGTGCACAGCTGATGTGATCTGCTGATTACACTGATTCTCTTCTTGCTCTTTTTAATACAGGCAATTACTGAAAACAGAACTGGGATCATTTTTCACTGAGTATCTGCAGGTAGGCTTGCATTTTCTGTATTTAAATCCAATTCTGGTTTATGCTACTGAGAAAAAAAAAATTCCGCTCTAAACGATGACCTGGAGACCCTTGAAACCATTCAGAGAGTCCACTGACTTCTGTGTGGTTTTGAAATTAACAGATTAGTGAGATTTGGGTTTTATATACATACATATACATGTATATTATATACATACATATACATGTATATTATATACATAGATATACATATAGTTAGATAATGAAAGCCCAACCTGCCACTGTGTTTCTGTAGGTCATTGCTGTCTTTCTTGAGGTTTCAGACATTGTTTCTTTAGGTTAAAATTGAAGTCCTTGAGTAAACCAGTGAAGTTTATTGCAGCAGAATTACTAGGAAAGACTTTTAGAAGTAATTTCTACAGCCTGTTGAAGCAATATTCTTTCTGCTTCTCTAAGTACATGTTTTGTAGGTCAGTCATTTGAAGCACTTTGTACTGCACAAAATACATCCTTTGTCCTGAAAAGAGCAGGTGATTACAGCATCATTTCATGAGTGTCCCAAGTGATTTAAATAAGATGGACACAGCAAGAGTCCTTTGATTAATTTTTAAGATAAAAGACCCCCTTCGCTGTCTAAAGTTAAGAATGAACAAAATGTGAGGCATGATGGCTGAAGGGAAGTACAGAACTGAGTAAATGTACTCTATATTTTATTTACAGAATCAGCTGCTCACAAAAGGCATGGTGATCCTAAGGGACAAGATCCGGTTTTATGAAGGTAACTTGGATTTTATCATGGCTATGCTTGGCAGGGAAGGATTACCTCCACCAAGGACAGGAGCTTCTCCTTTAGTTATATCCCGCTCAGGGAAACTGGAAAGAGCCTAAGATAGGTAATAAACAAAAAATTAAGCACAAAGATCCCAGTTAGTTAAAGTATCTAAAGTCCAAAACAAAGCTGTAGCTTGTTTTAAGAGCTACTCTGGAGTCACACTGACATAACACACAAACTGGTGTGTTGGAATAATGACAATTTAATAGATAAAGCAGAAACTGTGCACACAAGCAAAGAAAAACAGCATTTATTCACCACTTCCCATGGGCAGGCAGGTGTTCAGCCATCCCTCCATGACACACCATGGTGACTTGAGAGGACAAACACAATCACTCCAAATGTCCAACCTTCCTCCATCTGCCCCAGCTCTGTAATGCTGACCATGACACCACATGGGCTGGGATGTCCCTGTGGCCAGCTGGGAAAAGCTGTCCCAATTGTGTCCCCTCCCAACTCCTTGTGCCCCCAGGCCCTCACTGGTGGGGTGGGAGAGGAGCAGAAAAGGTCTTGGCTCTGTGCTTGCCTGAACTCCATAATAACTAAAACATCCCTGTGCTATCAGCACTGTTCCAGGCACTACCAGCTGCTGGGAAGAAAATTAAACTTATCCCAGCCAAAACCAGCCCATTTATTTCTACTATTACTATTACTATTACAATTACTATTCATACTACTGGTATCATTGTTATTGTTATTACTATTACTACTACTATTACTACTATGATTATTATTATTACTACTGCCACAGCTGCTAGACATTTTTGGACTTGGAAATACTTGCTGTATTTCTTCAGAACTAATGAAAAACAGGGTTTTTTGAAAGGTTTTAAGAATGGAAACAGAGAATACACACGTGAGTGTGCAGGACAGAGAGAACTCCTGCCTGGGGGTGCTGAAAATAAGACCTTGGTGTGTTCCACGAGCCAGCAGCTGCAGTGTAGCATGGTGACCCACATCTGTCACTGAAAGCACTTAAAGTCATCAACCTGGAAATGCTTCAGGAGCTGCAGATCCAGCAGAGCTGATGCCATTCCTCATGTGCTTCAAGAGGCAGGGGGATCAGGTATCCCACAGTAAAGATTGGCACTTGGCTATCTCTGAGTTCAGTTAGCAGTGTTGATGCTTTCATGCATAATTGCTTTGTGATATGTGTGTGATTCTGGGAGAAATAACTCCCTGGCTGAGGCTCAAAGTAATGCTCTAATACAAGAATTAAGAGTAGTATTATACCCTGACACCAGATTGCTACTGAATTTGTTTCCTGGTAGTTCTTACTGTCTGGTCTGAATACCTCAGAATCTCTGCTGTCTTTATCTCCATAACATTTTTTGGTGGAGGTGCAGGGGCATTGCTCTCCTCTCACTGTTGGGTTGGAGGCGTAGGGATGGTAAAGAGCTTGTCCAAGGTCACATGGGCCATTTTGGGGAGCAGGGATCTGAACCCAGAACCCACCTATTGAACCAGATTTCCTCTGTGGATCTTGGCTCCTGCATTTGCCTCTGTGTTGTGTAAAATGTTCTGTGAGGAACTCAGTGTCCAGCTTGGTTGTAGAGCCTGGCCAGAGCCTCTCCAGATTCCACTGGGGAGGATTCCAGGTGGCTGCAGCTGGGGAGGGGATGGACATGGAGGGGAACTCACCTCAGAGCAAATTCTAACTGCATTGCTTGAAAGTTAGAGGAAAAATTAGAGCCTTAACACGATTTTTTCTTCTCCATACATCTTGGGTGAATTTTTCTGTGTAAGTGGGAAAGGGAGAAGTGGAAAACCCACAAGGGATCAGTTTGGGGCGTGCTTTACAAAGCATCTCCACAGAGTGTGGTTTGCTGTGCTGCCCTGCAGCTTGAAGGGCAGGAGGGAGCACAGTGGGGTAAATTCCTCTGCAGGAATGCTTCCACATTTCCCCTGATGTGTTCTCCCCCTGCTCCCCTCCACAGTCCTGTCCAGCAGGTATTCCTGCAAGAGGAGGATGCAACCTGGGCTATGGCTCTTCCTTCTTCACGGGGTTTTCCTAAATAACCTCAGACTCTCTGAGTTCATTAAGACCATTAGATGAATCACCTGAAAAGACACAAATATGGAAGGATCTGATGCACCAGTCTGGAAAACTCATTCCATGCTGCTAATAAGATTCATCTTAGCATATAGTAGCAGATTCACATTGTTTCCTGCATGTTTTACTTCTTGCAGCTTGCTGATTGCAACCAGAACTCTTCACTGGTTTGTTTTGTGTTTTTGCAGGGCAGAAACTACTGGATACCTTAGCTGAAACCTGGGATTTTTTCTTCAGTGATGTCCTGCCCATGCTGCAGGCTATTTTCTATCCCGTGCAGGTGAAAAAATTACTCCATTATCGTAGAATCTTGAAAAACTGGAAAAAGCAACTTTACAGGTTCCTCAGCAGATTGCTGCAATCCTTAATTCTCTCTCCTTGGGCCAACGTCCCAGTGCAGCTGTTCTGTTTATTCATGTCATGCAAATAAGTTACTCATGCAAATGGTTTGAAGTGCTTGGGTGGAAAAGATGAAGGGGAACTTTGGAAACAAAAGTGGAGTGCAGGGAGGGCTGGTTAGTCCATCTGCCAATCACACTGAAAGTCAGAAAAGGTTATGAATGATAAACTGAAGTCTTGCACAGTGAAATAAGTGGAGTTGTGTTGATTTAAAGATATGCTTTTCCTTCTCTGCAATGTGAATTTTATCTTTGAAGGATCTCTGCTTTTGAAAAGGAGTTGTGTTTCTGAGATCAAATTCTGTGCTATGGTAAGCAAAAGTCAGTGGAGCTTGACCCGTTTACACAAGCACAGATTTTGACTCCAGTAATTTAAATTTTAAATACACTTTAGATACTTGATCTTCTGATGTAGTGATTGTCAGAGAGTATTGTTTGTCACTGAAGTCTCAAGGAAATCTGTACCAGACAAGTGCCAGTGATCTTTGCAGTTGCTTACAGATTTTAGTGGGAACTTGGTGCCTGAAGATATTTTAGGAATCTTCAGAAACCTTCTCCCATTTTTTCAAGTGGACTTTATGCCTAAAATATTGCCCAAATATTAATGATATTACCATTTGCATCTTCAGACACAGGTATGAAGTCTGAATTTAGAGGAAAAGCTGCTGTTTCACACTGAATTTTATTCTGAAAGGGAAGGGCTCAGAAAACACACAGGGCTGCTTCACCCCATGACTTGTGTCACCAGTGGAAACTCTAAAACAATAGGAAGAAGGTGTTATTAAAAACATACTGGAACACAAAGGGAGATTTTTCTAAGTGCCCTGTCATTTAAATCCAAGATATTTGGACAATTAGAGATACAGGTAGGCTCTAAGCCTTTCTTTATGAAGCACTTGACTAAATGAGAACTCATTAAGTTGTTTTTGAAAAGTGCACCAAACATCTCTATTCTCTGTTGTGTTTCTGAGGCCTTTGAAAATATTTTGGTAACCCAAGTCTTATCCCCTATCAGATGGAAATAATTACTTGAATTTCCAAAGGATCTTTGAGGGTTTAAGAGTCCTAAGTCTCATGTAAATTCAAACAGATCTAGTTGCTCATGTTCTGAGGTTTCTTCCAAAAGCCCAACTGGTGCTTTTGTAAATTCTGTTAATCAGCAATTGAAGCAGATTTGGGGCCTTCTTCACTTCAGTTTAAATAATTTAGAGAGTGAAAAGGAATGGGTAGGGTTGGGTCAGGTTTCTTTATTCCAGACTTAAGTCAACACCAGCTGAATACCAAACCTTCCATGTGTACAGCCATGTATACCCAAGGAAAAAACCCCTGATGCCAGAAGGAAAAACAGTTTCACAGCTCTACCTTAATCTCTGCAGACAGAGCTGGACTTG
The DNA here is from genome assembly GCA_013400435.1 of Pycnonotus jocosus. NCBI lineage: Eukaryota > Metazoa > Chordata > Aves > Passeriformes > Pycnonotidae > Pycnonotus > Pycnonotus jocosus. The sequence goes on along the minus strand of VWYP01020596.1, from coordinate 28,554 downwards.
TATTCTTCAGCTGGGAGTTTTCCTCAGTGAGAAGGTATTGTTGAACTGAAAATTGAATTGGAATTGGAAATGCAATATGAAACTTCAGCTCTGCTCCTGCCTTAAGTGAAGCTTTTCAAACTGTATAGAGAGGAGCACCCACAGGTGGGCTGAGCCAGCATTCCTGCCAAATTTGAAGACAGCAAACAGGGAGTGCTCAAAATCTTACAAAATCAATGGAGATTCAACCAACCAGCAGCCCTGCCTTTTTTAAAAGAACTTATGCTACATTTAATTTGTGATGTCCTGTTAAAATATAAATCACTCATGGATCATCCAGCTCTCATCCCACCCCAACTTTTCATCATCTCCACACAGTCCCAGTCCCCATCTGTAGAGTTCCTTACTGCCAGATCAGATTCACTGTGCAGGTTTGGGGGCTGCTCTCTGTCCTTTGTCAGGTTTCATTTAGGTTCACCATTCTTGTAATCCCCCAGGAGTGGAGGAAGGAATTTGAACAGAGGATTCTGAAGCTCATTTTCACACTGCTCATAATCTGTCTTGCTTTCTTTGTGTTTCCAAGGGAAAGGAGCCCTCGGTTCGGCAGTTGGCTCTTCTGCATTTTAGGAATATAATCACCCTCAATATAAAATTGGAAGATGCATTGTCCCGTTCCAGAGCCAGAGTTCCACCATCTATTATTCAGATGCTGTTAATACTTCAGGTAAATTGGTTACTTTTCTCAGCCTGTCTTTCTCTGCTGCATTGCTGAAGTCTCCTTGAACAGTCTCTGATTTTACTCACTCATTGAAAACTTCATACCCAGAATGCCAGAGCTTCTGTGTTCCTGTGGTCATAATATCTGAATCCTAATATTCTAAATATCCTAATGTCTAGTGTCTAAAAAACCTTATTAACCTAATATCTAAATTATCCTATCCTATCCTATAATTATACTATATTTAATAGTATAATAATAATAATAATATACTCTATATAGAGTCATACAGTATATGTCATATGTCATCTAGTATATAATATCTAATAATATAATGATAAATAATGTGACATAAAATGGCATAATAAAATAGTAACTGTAATGTAATAATTAAACTATCTAATATCAAAACATCCTAATATCTAAAAGTAGGGGCTGTAGAGGTGCTGTAAAATCGAGAGAGTGTGAGAGAACAGAATTGTTTTGCAACTAGGCCTTGAAACATGAAGTTTTGCAAGCTGACAAGTGTGTGACATGGGGGGTGACATGATTTCCAGTAGATGCTGTGTGTTGCTGCATTAGCAGTTCAGGGTATGGAGCTTCTCATCTGGAATAGGCATCAAAGTGAATATACAATTTATAAAACAATGGGTGCATCATGGTCATATTTGGTCACTGAAACCAAATTCTATCAAAATTAGTGATAAAAACACATTAAGACCAGATACTGGTGCTGCCTCCCGTGTTAGATTTTCTCCTCTGTTTGTGTGTAGTAGTAGGAGAAACAAAATGAGGAATTCCAGGCAAAAGGCAATTTAAGATATTTTTATTTAATAAAAGAAAAACATGAGGTATGATGTGGAGAAAAGGAATGAGGCAGAAGGAAAAGAGAGAACCAGGAGTGGATTTTTAAAGGGTGAGGAAATTGAGATATTCGTGGGTTCTGATTTTTTAATAAAGGTTATTTGCTCTTCATCACAGTATGAATTAGTTCTGTATCTGAAATTGTTTTGACGAGCAGAATAATCTAATGAGGCCAGTTTTGAAAATGGAGGAAAGGAGTAAGATTCTGTCTGCTGGGTCAAGAACTGGGATTTCACCTCTCAGTGAAATCAGTGATATCTCAGCCATCTCAGTGTCCATTTGTTGGTCTGTTTAACCTGATCATCTCAGAAAAAGATCCTGATCCTACAGTAATGTCTCCTTGGTCTTGTCCCCCTTCTCATAGCCCCCACCTTCCAGAAGCTTCTTGAAACTGCTGGCTGATTGTGACACATTGACAATCAGCATGGGAGTCTCATGGCAACTGGAGAGAGGAGAGGAGCCTGAGGGAGAAGCTGGAGCATGGACTGAAATGTTTAATGAAGCATCAGGGAATTCCGATTGCATGGACCATGAACCCAGCTGCCTTTGCAGGCACCAGGGATCCACATGAGGCAGCAGCATTGCAAAAACCTTCACAGGGATGTTCTTGGCTGTGAGCTGAGCTGCCCATTCTGAACCAGGCTTGAGCAGCACTGCTGCCAACAGGTCTGCAAGCTTTTGGGGGTGACTTTATGAAGTCTGTGTTGGCTGTGTGCAGGATCTGGCTTTGAATGGATTCAGTGGTGAGCTGCCAGCTGAGTAACATCCTGGTTTTTCCTTTGCAAATCTGCTTTCTTCAGCAACCCAAAGTGTTAGCACCATGGATGCCTGTTTAGGGCAAAGGGTCAAATCCATTCTTCTTGCAAAGCTGTTCATGGAAATCAATAACCAAGGGGGAGAGGGAATTTGCCCCTGGGTGTTTATTTCTGCATGCTTGGCCTGTGGTTGTGTGGTGGGGATGGTGAAAGTCTTTTCTCAGCAATAGCTCTGCTAATCTTGTGGTTTAAAATCTAATAGGAACTGTAGGAAAAGGTCAGAAGAAAATCTGGGAATTAGCTATTTACATGCTTAGCAGTGTTAGTCAGTAGCTGGAATTCAGAGCAAAGACTTTTTTCTGAACTCAAATGTCATGTTAAACAAAAGCAAATTTTATACATCAGTGACATAATGGAATTTTCTCAATTTAGTTAAACTCCATTTGTTAATAGGGTTGGAAGAGGGCAATTCACCTGTCCAGCTTGCACATGGTGGTCTTGTGGGCTTTGATTTCCTGGGCTGAGAGATGATGTCTTGATGGGGATGTTGTCTAATCCTGATTTGTGTCCACTGTGAATACCTCTTCCATAATAAATGTGGTGACTGGAGCAGACTCCCATGGATAGAAGATGATGCCAGTGATGTTGGCTCTGGACCAAGGGTTGAACTTTGTGCTGAGATTTCCTGTTCCTGTCCTGGACAGCCTCATGCAGCTGTGTGATGTAGTGAAGGAATAGCTCATGTTCTTTAGGACAGCAGTTGTGCTGTCAGAGGCTGAAATGCACCACTCTGTTCTGTTGAACTGGATTAAAGTGGCAGAGCTTTGGGAGCTAAAACAGAGTACATCTGGTATTATGTTTTAGCTTCTCATGGTGTAGGGGAAAAGATTTTGTCTTCTTTGTCAGGAGAAGACACTTTTCCTTATTGAACAGAAAGGGATTTTTTTAAAGACTGCTCCATTTAAAGGAGCAGAGATCAGTCTTCTAGTTAATTATTAAACTTGTGTTCTTCAGTTCAATAGAGCTCCTTCTCACCAGTGCTATAACCTGGTATAATTACAAACAAAGCAATCTTTCAGGAAAGAGAGAGCTCTGGGAGGAGTGATATTCCTGTTCTGTCAGTCACTGGTAGATTTAGCACAGCTTGGAAGAAGGGCCTTAAATCACTCAAACGGAGTTGCCAGCACAGCCTGACTCAGGTACAGAGCACAGACTGAAATGTTGATCCTGTGTGGCTGCTCACAGCAGCACCAGCTGAAGTGTCCCCAGGATGCTCCTGGTTCAGCTGCTGGGAGTTCAAGAGCAGAGTTATGGGTGAAGGAAGTAAAAGAACTAAATCTGCTTTTCAGCAGAGAATGATGCACAGGAGCTCAGTTTGGGTGAAATGAGGGTACTGGAGGGAGAGGAAGAGTTTAGAAAAGAGCTTTCTGAACCAAAGAGCAAAACTACCACTATCTGACTTGCTTCCCAAAGTATGTTATCAAAGATTACCCTGGCTGCTGAAACTGGAACATCTTATCTCCAGATATCTCTCCTGAGGTCTGAGAAAGCTGAAAGAGAAGAATTAAAGAGTGTTCATCTGCATCTTTCAGCTAACGTCAGGATTATTTGAATTCACAGAATCTCTCAGGGTGACCTGACATGTTTGAAAAACTGATAAGAGCAGAACACAATACCTCTTGTGCTGAGGGAGGAGGCCTCACAAAACATAACACAATATCTCCCATGCTGGGGGATGAGGCCTCACTAAATACAAGCTCTGAAGAAAAAAATAAAACCTGTGGTTTCCTCTTTGGCTCTCTGTGCTTCACTTGAACTCCCTTGCCTGTTGTCTCTCTCTGTTAAAGAAGACAAAATAAATACATAAAGCTGCCCAATGTGACCTTTCTGTTATTTCTGCAAAGTTCCTTCCACTTTTAAGGAGTGGAAAAGTACATTACGAGATCTGAAAGGTGAAATGCAGGGAGTGCTGTTTTTCCATCTCAGCAGCCACACATCGACCTGAGGACAGCACAGTGGTTAAAAACAAAACCTTTGCTGTCAGAAAGCTGCAGCTCTAGAGGTGCTGTAACACTGTGATGCCACTTGCAGTCAATTCTGCATGGCCACAGGTTTTCACAAGCGGTGCTTGCTTTTGGGAGGTTTTCTAACCAAATCTCTTAGACCTGAAGCATAGGTTGAACAAAGTGGTTATGAGTGTGAGGTTTCCACATGCTTTTAGTTTCTCTTTGGGTTCCTGGTTTAGAAGATACAAAAAGAGGAAAGCAATAAGTAGATGTGTTGTAGACTTTATTTAAATGTAAATCACCAGATCAAAAACTTAGGGTTTCTCGGGGTTGTGCATAAATTTGGATGTTTTCTCCCTTCCTGGTGAAAGGGTGGTATGTTTGTGTTGGTTGCATCAGCCCCACAAATCTTCAGCTAAGAAATCTTGCAGCCAGGACACAAAGGGAAGAGCCCTCTGTTGCTTTGTATTCACACATGGAAGACTGAGAATCTGGCACTCAAGATTCACACACTTCAGAGTATTTCGTGGATACGTTTGTTTCTGTGCAATATTCTCTCTTTTTTTTGGTTTATTTATTGCCTCTATCAGCAGGTGCAGTTTGCAGTAGTTCAATTGACAGAGTTTTGTTGCACTGGGATGAATTTGCATTGCTGGGATTTTTAACAAGGCATAGCATCTGATGAGGAGCACTGGTCATGTTTGAGTTTGAGTTTCTTGGTATTGTTGTGTCTCTAGGGGCAGAGGTCGGGGAGCAGTGGGGTTACTCCTAACCACTGGCAGGGGTTTGTTCAGTAGTAACTCCAACACAGCCTGTGCTTCTGCACCCCAGACATCAATAGTTCAGCACTCATGGACCCTCTTTCTAACTAAGGACAGTGGAAATCAATTGCCACCTAAAAAAAGAGATTTTCTTTTCAAATCGAGTACTCTCCAAAACACCATGTGTGTTGCCAGTTTTGTAAACTTGAGCAGTGGAAAAACAGGAAAGCAGCATAAAACGGTGTGGTTTTCCTTTGTTGTATGTGAACCTGTCTCATGAGCACCGTGTCACAGTAATTTAAATGTGCATCTTGTGCCTCATCAGGTCAGCTTAGTGAGCACAGGCTTCATCAAAGCAAAATTTAGTCCCTGCTTGAAGCAGTTTGGATTCTGCTTTGAATCTATTTCCTAAAGGGTAAGAAATCTCAGAGCTGTTTGCTTGGGATGACAGTAGCATCAGGGAAACCCAGGAGGAAGTACCCAAAGTTTTTAGCCTGGCAAACACAGCTAGGAGGAGGAGCAGGTACATTAAACTCTCAGTCCTTGTCCCTTGCTCTCAGTTAATTTGGGCGCAGGGCATTTCATTACCCAGATGTCTCTCCAGAATGGATCAGTTGATCATGTAATCCTTCACAGTGAGCTACTCAGCAGCTTTATGGGACTTGAAGCTCTCAGATGTAGAGTCCTCCAGAAGTGCTGAGCCCTATTTGAGCCAGTAGAACACGTGCCAGCAGTGTGCCCTGGCTGCAAGGGAGACATTTGTCTCCAGCTCCTCCCCATGGTGATTTCTTGCTTGCCCTGAGGGTTGGTCTGTGTCAGGCTCCACAAGGTTGTGATGCAAAGTGGGATGACAAGTAGCCCTGACCTGTGAGGGCACTGGTTTCCAAATGCCTCACAAGCAAAGCTGCTCTCTCTCTCTGACTCTGCCAAGCAGCACATTGGTTTATGTGGTCACCAGGGTGTGCAGTGCAGTCTGCACACCTTCACCAGTTCTCCACCAGCAGTGTTGGCTGAATAATGTGTTTTCACAACTGCTGCAGCAGAGATGGACACAGCACTTTGAGGTTCAAGTGGCAGTGGCAATCTTTATTGTCCACAGCTCGTATTTATTTGATTTTCAAAAATCACATCTTCAATCCCAATTGTTGAGTACCTTGTTACCACCCAGTTCACTGCCCATAGCTGCCTGTGTACGTGCTCACCAAAGCTTGGCCAGCATCTGCTCCTTGCAGTTAAATCCTTCTGCTTCTGGTGCCTTAAGTTTCAGCTTTCATGTTTTTCACATTCTGTGCTGCCCAGGGGTGCAGTTCTGAGCCTCACATTCAGTGTCAGTCAGCTCTTCACAGAGTAGGGACACAAAACAAATCCTTTTCCTGCTGGAGACCAAGGACAACTTTCAGCCCAAAGCACAAACAATGGTGAGCTGGAGGGAGGAGCAAGAGGATTGGCCTTCATAATCTGAAGCTGTAATTGGACAATTAAACCCTAATATAGAAATGGACCAAAACTTAAAAAAGCGTGAGACCTCATGACCATTTGTCCATGTTGTGACCATTTCAAGTCCACCTTGGGTGCAGCCATGGCCAGGTCCTCTACTGCCCAAGGTGTATCCTAAAAGCCTTTCAGTAAATATCTCCTTTATTCTCCAGCGCTGTCCAGTCTCTGCTCCAGGTCAGCCTTCCCAAGGCATCACTTTTCAGTGCTTTGTTCCTTAAAGATGTTTACTTCCTTTTCTCACCAGTACAGGCTGATCAAGTCAAGGTCAGGGTTTTGGGGATTTGGCAGAACTGTGAGATGATTCAGCATATACAGAGCTTTGACCACCCTACTCTGCTGGATTTCACCACACACACACAACAGATATTATTCAGTGTCTGCCTTGTGACTTTTAATTTCGGTTTTCTCTGCGAGTGGTTGGGCAATGATTGTTATCCAGTATGTGTCAGATTATCACCATTGCCCGAGTGTTTTTTCTGTCATATTGAGTTTTCCTTTTCACCAAGGAATCTGCTGCTTTTAGGCAGAAAATAGTTACATTTCTTAGCTGTTTACATGTAAGACACGAGACCAGGACCTCACTTTGCTTTCAGAATTGACCCTGTAAATGCTTCTGGCAGTGTTGGCTTTCACATAGCGCCACGTCAGGACTGTTTCAGCATTTTGTAGGTAGACAAGGGTGAGTCCAGCCATCAAGGGTGCCCCATACAGAGGATCCTCCAGCAGACTGAGGTCCAGAGTGTGTTATGTGGCCATGAGCTGAGCCTTACACAGTCACTTCTTGTCCGTGGGCAGAGGACTTTGCTCTTCTGTTCCATTAAGCCACCAAGAGTGATCATTGCTGTAACAACTTCAGTAAATAATCCAGAAGTTTGCCCTTTCCTCCTTTCTTTCCTGAGTTCAGAAGTTGGTAAGCTAAGCACCAAGACATGCTGTGCATCCCTTAGTGCTGTGTCTGTTACAGGCAGGGCCTGGGGCTTGGGTCCAGAAGGTCTGGTTTGTTTGTTCCCCTGGGTCTGGAGGAACACAGATTTTATTTATGTTTTGTTTTATTCTTTTTTTATTTTTCATTTAAAAGCTATCCAGCAGTTTGTCAGTTGAAGCAGAAGACAGTCCTTTGCACCAATACTTACTCATGTACACAGGCTGATCAGCTGAAGTGTTAAAGCTCAAGGTGAGTGCTCCAGCCTTTAATCAATGACCAGTCATTGATTCAGCACATCCACAAGTTTCAGGTGGGCATGAAGTAGTTCCTCCATTGTGTCCAGTTTTAGAGATACTTTTCAGTGTGTAATTTAGTAGGTAAATGGTCTTTCAGTAGTTTGTGCTGAAGAGGGAAGTGGAAAGCAGCTGAGCCATTTCTAGGTGTCACAGGTGGTGGGTTCTGTTAGTCAGAACTGGAAAACACACAGCTGTGACCTTTTGTAAGTGCTCAGTGAAACACTGAGTTACTGCTGGTCAGTTAAAAGCACTTTGGGTGTTTAGTAGTTGTTTATGGTGATTTTCATCCACAGATGAGTAAGGAGGTACTTGAGGCAATGTGTGTGCAGCTGTCCAGCCAGAGCTGAAGCAGCGTCTGGTAAAGGTGATGTAGCAGAGGAGCTCAGCAGATGATTGGGGCTTGCCCACAGACTGAAAGAGGAGCTGGGGATGGATGTGGGGTATTACAAACCAGCAGATGTCAAAGGGATGAAGCAAAGGGTTAAAATGGAAGGAATCAGGCATGAGAGAGTGATTGATGGCCAGATGGAGATCCAGCTAAGGCCCTGAAGTGGAATTATGTAAGATGAAAAGCAACTGGGTAGCAAGAACAGCAGCCAGGTTTGTTTCTGGTCTCTTGTGAGACATCCCTTTGAGGTGTGCCTGATGGCCAGAGGATGTGATAGCTTTAGCTGTAGCTCTTTTGTCTCCAGCTGTTGTGTGTTCTGTGCTTAGTTCTCTGGTCTGGTGCATTGCAGGATTTTTAGGGTAAATAATTTTTCCATCAGTGTAACCCACCAATTGCTAAAATTTCAAGGAAGTTAGATGAGGTGGTGAATATTCTCCTGCTGGTGGCCATCAGAAATACTTAAGAGGAAGAATTCTTCTTTGTTCTGCATAGTGCTGTGCTTGCAACTCATGCGTAGGGTCCTTTCAATGCATTTGAGCTACTGTAGAAAATCCTTGGTTTCAAAACCATTTCATTAAGGTTAATGAAGTTTGGGACTTGGGTACTGTATTTCTTGCAGTAATACATGCCTCTCTTCTTGATAGATGTCTTCATTTTGCAACAGTGGCTATGTATTATGGACTAAAATCCCTATTACCCCCATGCCTTCAGAGTAGGGCAAACTGGTGTCATAATATTACATTATAATCCTTTCCAAATGGAGACAGGGTGAGGTGACTCTTGTTGCATTTTGAAACAGTGTGACCAACGTGAGGATTTGATCCTGCAGTTCCACTCTTGCAAAAGTACTAAGGTACTTGCAGATATTTGATATGGAGCTATTTTAGCCCTCAATTGCAAAATAAATAGGTCAGCCAAGGCCTTTGAAAGGAATTTAATAGATACATCTCACACTCACAGGGAAGCATGAAACTCCTGCTAAAATGAGATTGGGTTCATGAAAGGTCACAGTTATCTTTCAAAGCAAGTTTTTGCAGGTCTGCTGAGCAAATACTGCATTAAAGATACTGGCAGAATCTCTGTTTTACTGATAATGCTCCAAGTTTTCCTTTTTTTATCCAAATTGTAAGCCAAGCAGTCAGCCTTATGACTTTTGCTTTATTGCTTCATAGTAACATAGTGAGCTAGAAAGGCATTGAGCAGTAAGTACAAGAAGAAATATATGCTGCCAAAATAACAGAAAAATACTTTGTTATTATTTTATTGGTGACTTTTAAGTCCTGTCATCATTTTTTCAGAAACTGTTGTGACACAAATAACCACCCAGGTTGGCTTAACTCTAAAGCTCATTTTGCTTGCCTTTATAAGCACAAATCACTTACAAATTTGGGGAAGGGGCTAAAAAGGACTTCATATAGATACTGATGTAGGTAGGTGGTTGTATAGATGTCTGTACATGCTTATCTATCTATTTATCTATCTTTACATACAGATATATGAAACATTTGTAATAACTATACTTTCCTCCATTCCTAAACCTCTACCAGAAGTGCCTTTGTACTGAATTTGGTGTTGCACAAACAGGTGGCACAGGGGATGGTTAGAAACCTCTGGTGGGGACACAGCTTGTCACAGGTGTGTGGGGGAGAGGGTGCACAGGTACAATGTGCAGGAGGCAGCCAGAAGATGGGGAGAGCCTTGTCTCTGGGGGGAGTTTGCCTGTCAACCATTTCATGTCTCACATGGGGCAGCAGCAGACGCTGCACTGCCCAGAGAGGCTTCTCCACTCGGATGGAGAAAGGTCTGCACCCCTGGACTGCTGGGCTGGGCTGGGCAGTGCTCTCCTGCCAGCAGGCAGACCTGGGGATGAGCCAGGAACTGCATCACAAGCTCTGGGGGCTCCTTCAGGCTTGTTTTCATGGGGCTCAGTGACTCTGGGGCCAGTGAGTGCAAGCCCTGTCCTGCTGCTGGCGATGCCCCCTGCCCGCCCTGCCTCCCCTCTCGCTCTGCCCCCATTCCTTTTCCATTTTCCTTCCTCCTCCTCTGTCTTTTCTAACCCTCTTCAGTAGGGCAACTTCTTTTTGTTGTTGGTTTTGGTTACCAATAAACAGTTCTCAGATACAAGGTTGTCTCAGTTGACCTAATTTCATTCTAGACCATCTATTTTTAAAAGAGCTCCTCGCAGTTCCCCACAGTGGAACGTGACAGGGTTCTTTCTCCACAGCTGATATTTAGCTACTCGTCTTTCACAAGTATAAAAAAAAACATTAAAATGGTAGAAAAGTAAATAAAGCTGTACAGCAAAACCTGGGCAAGAGAAATGCTAAATATCACTGGCTCCTGTATGTCATGTTTAGGAGACCAGTTCCAGAGGTATTTAATGTGGGAGCCTGGAGCAGGATGCCCTAAGCCCTGGCTTTTGCTTGATGTGATCATGATGGGATTGTGAATATGTAGCAGGCATGTTGCCTTCCTGAGGGCTTGACCAAATCCCAGCAAGAAATCCTGGAACAGATCTCAATAGGCCAGTAATAACTTGGAAATAATATGTGCACCTTCGTTAAGTCTTCTGAATTGTTCCAGTGTTATTTTTGCTTGGTGGTATAGCTGTGGGCTCATTCTGCTGTTCCTTTGATGCTTGCAAGCTTTCAGATCCCCTGGATATGCCTTTGTGTTCAGATTTGTATTTGTGGCCATCCCAGAGTTTTTCAGGACATAGCACATCACCAAAGATTGTTATTTGTTATCTAAAAACTGCTGAACTGGAATTCAAATTCTGCTCAAATTCCAATTCTGCCCAAGTTCAAATTCTGTCCAAATTTGCATTCTCTGTTGGTCATTATTCATCTTCCATTCATAAACTTTTCTGAAGTGACAAAAGGCAGCCCTGAGGCAGTGCAGCAGCTGGGGGTGGAGTCAGCCATTGAGAAACACATCTGAGAGTCACCCCAGACTCTGGCTGGTGATTGTACTGAGCTGAGAACACATCCTGAACATCAGGATCCTCTCACATGCTCAAGGAAGTGTTGCAATTTTACTCATCTGATCTTCATATTGCTCTCCGGAGGGTTTCATCCCTACGAGTTTCTTTTTATAATAACTCAGGAACACACCATGAAATCTCCTAAATTCTGGCAGAATTCTTGCTGAGTATGGCGTTCAGGATCTTAATTCTGCGACATGATGTGTCCAGCACATGCAAAATGTGGATTTGCTCCATGCTGCAAGAGGTATCCTCCTGCTCATGAGTGTACAGAGCTCTGCTCAGATACAACTCTGCAAGGGTTTTCTGTCACCTCTGCAGCCTGACAAGTCTGCCTGTGGGTGGAAGTGCAGAGTTAACAGCTAAAGGTTAAACATTTTGCCTGTGGGTGACTCTTACCGTGCTAATTATGATGTGGCTTTTGCCTGGAAAATGATAGGTGCCAGGGAAGGGATGAGGAAAGAGAGCAAACTTCTTTACTGTAAATATTGGTTGTTGAAAATCTCCTGGAAGAAGTATTTCTGAGAGTCTCAGTTTCACTTTTCTTAATGCTGTTGGTATTGCTGAGATGGCAGTGACACCCTGTGGTCCCAGATGCTGTCATTCAGGAAATCACTGTAACATTGCAGTAGCAAAAAGTCCAGGGCTGTTTTTAATTCCTCTGCACAGAGCATGTCCTCTGTCCTTTCCCTGAGTAGGATGTACTTTCCTGGGTTTAAATGTCCTGGGAGTGGCTCTGGTCTGATTCACATCTCTTGGCTTTACAGAGGAGGAATCAGCTGTACCAGCAAACCAGGCTCACGTTGCAGGGCACCTTTGCTCTGGATGCCCTGGTGAGCCAGCAGAGCTGGTGATTGGAGGGGACAGTGCTCATCTTGGGTATTTCCTCTTTTTCAGGGGGTTCATGAGTCGAAAGGTGTGACTGAAGATTACCTGAAGCTGGAATCCCTGATCCAGAAGGTTGTTTCTCCTTACCTGGGCACGTACGGTCTGTACTCCAGCGACGGCCCCTTCACGCACTCTGCCTGTATCTTGGGTAAGGATAACACACTCTCCATCACCAAGGACTTCCCAAAACCCTGCTCCAGGCAGGGCTATGCACAGGAGGTGACTGCCAGTGCTTACATAAGTGTGTCAGGATTCTTTCCTGACACCATGCTCTTTGCAAGGTGCAGAGTAACAGTGAAACTTGGCAGTGGCAAAAGATGAAAACAGATCATCATAAGTAATAAAAATCACTAAAATTAATCTAGAGTGTGTTTAGCATTTCCATTCTGCCTTTTAACAAGAGAGCTTTAACACAGGATGCTTTATGGAGGGTGAGAGGAAGAAGCAGCAAGCCACTTCTGAAGTACTCAGTAGTTAATTTTCATTAGTGTTCATTAGTAGACAAAGATTGTACAAGGCTGTTAAAATTAGGGAAGAGAGTAGGAATTTGTCTTAGAAAAGACTAACACATAAGCCTTGTAAAAGCTTTCTGCAGAGTAGAAGGTAATAAGCTGTTCTCCATCCCAATGGAGATAAGAAATACAGAGTGGGCCTCACATAGCAGGGGGAGTTAACATTACATGGAAGGAAAAATCCCTAATTTCACCTGAATTGTCTCTGGAGGTTGTTGAATATTCACTGCTGAGACACTTTTTACCTGTCAAGTACATCAGCATCATAAGGAGCAAGGGGGAAATGTGGGCTGGCCTGGTGGCAGCTTGAGTTCCCTTTAGCTTAATTTCTGATTCTTGGAGCTTTGAAGCCTTTGGTGATTTCTGTGAAGGCAAGGTTTAGCCAGCATGAAGGTGGAATATCCTACATAGCAATGCAATCTGTTGAAAATACAAGAGGGATACCACCAGTGTAAATGAAAAAGGAAATGTGGTGGTACCTGAGTTATTTTAGTGTAAATCCTGGGATGGCCTGATCAAATAGAGCAGACAGAAGGGAAAAGAAGTTCAGTTGTGCATTTTCTCTGTAGTCAATCCCATCTGTTTGCGTGTCAGAAATGGTCAATAAAGCAGTTGGTTTTCCATTGAAGCTGAATGGCAAAATGGTTGTGTTGCAGCAGTTGTTTAAGAAACAAATGAGGTTTACATGAATAAATAGAGGCTGGTTATTTATGGAAAATGGTTCAGGATTACTACTCGGTATTCATTGCTTGCCATTAAAAGGCCACAAGCCCTTTTAATTTAAATGGAGCCCCAAATTGACATTTTCTAAATAAAAGCTTTTGTATGTCAAGATAGAAAAAAATGCACCCAAAGAGAATAAAGCACCAGTGGAACAAATTGCTGGTAAATAAATATCTTATTACCTGACTGCAGAAGATAGGAAGGTTTTGGTGGGCTGGGTTGAAGATACAATCTTAAATACAGAAATTGGCTTTTTTTAGTAGTACAGCATATGATTGGAATTTGTGTCCAGGTAAGTACATGATTTCACAATAGCATCATTTTAAGAGATTGGAATATGAAAAGGAAATTGCAGAGTTTGCAGGGAACATGTACCAGCATCCTGATTTAAAGCAGACAGTTTCTTTGCAGTGGCTGTGGTTGACTTCCAGAGGATAATTTGATCCCCTGCTCCAGTTGTGCCTCCTTCATGGGATGGCAAAGTGAGAACAGCAGAAAGAAAACTTCAGAAGTGAGACCTATTATTCACACCACTTTTTCTACTAACAGCATGAGTGCATCTGAGCACTGAGACCTGCACAGAGTTTGAGTGGTGGTTGTTTTGCTCATGATGATCATTTTATTCACACTGCCAGGACACTCCAGAGCTAAACCACTGCCACAGAGGGAGCTCCATGCTCATTTGCTGCCATCTGCTGCTTGTTTTTTTGGGAAAATCTCACTTGCTTAACAGCATTCAGGCAATCACTGCTGCACTGAATGCAGATTTGTTCCCTCAAAAAGAAGTTTCTGTGGGCACTGCCCTCTAGTTAACATTTTCAAACACTCTTGGTGCTCTCTCCAATGTGGTCTCTGAACAATACTCTGAAAGTTTTTCCAGAGTTAGTAGAAAAATTGCCTGTCATAATCCTCATGCTCCAAATTTGAAGAGACTTTTCTTTTTCCCAGGATGGGTGGAAAAGTTAAATTTCAGCTGCTACAGATGAGTAATTTGTTTTATAGCCTGAAAAAGAACAGAACTGCATTTTCTGTTCTTGTCAAGATAGAGTATTTACAACTGTGTATCACCTCTCCCACTGTATTTACTGCTTTACTTCAGCTGCTGAAGTTGTGTGAATAGAAGGGAATCTCAGGTGTTATTTGTAAAGGTAGATTTGGGGTCTTTAGTATGCCAAAGAAATCTGGGAATCTACACAGCCAGCAGGAATGTCTTCTTCTAGGAAAGTTTCATTCGAGAAAAGGTTACAGATGTTTGGGATATTCACGTTTCTTTTGAACCCTGGTGATTATTAGCAGCACAACAGGAGATTTTGGGGTTGTCCCATACACCTCTGGGGAAATGCATGCCTGCAGGACACCTTGCAGATCTCACTCTGGGTCTTTGTTCGCAGAGAAGCGCTTCTTCAGGCGCTCCAAGTCGGGTGACATCCTGGCCAAGAACCCCGTGGTGCGCTCCAAGAGCTACAACAACCCCCTGCTGACGCCGGTGGCCGAGTACGAAACGGAGAGCATGGCCGCCAACGGCACCGGCATCCGCAGGCACTCCGTCTCGGAGATGACCTCCTGCCTGGAGCTCCAGGGCTACTCCAACCTCACCACCATCATGGACAACGGCTCCAAGAGCTCCGTGACACCCATGAAAAGCTCCCTGCCTGCAGACCAGGAGCGGCCCGGCGCCGGGTCCGTGCAGTGCTCCGGCAAACTCGGCGCGGCCGAGCAGCAGAAAGGACTCTTCTGCTCCATTGGTGACCCACACCGGTGCTTTGAGCTGGACAGAGACACTTCCTTGCTTCCAGTTCCCTCTTCCAGCCCTGAGAACATAGTGGATCAGATTTTGGAGTCCATCGACTCCGATTCTGAAGGCATTTTCATTGATTTTGGCCGAGGCTGTTCCAACTCGTCGGCGTACAATGGGGATGTGAACAGACAGAGCATCGTGTGAAGGATATCAGGAGACAAACTGGGGGGTTAATATATGAAATATATATATGAAAGTTACTAAGGCAGTGAGTTGGACTGTGGGCAAGCTGTCTGTGCCTGGGCACAACCTTTGCCAGGTCATCACAGCTGTACTGAGCAAACACAAGTTTTTAGCAGGTGGGAATCTGCTGAGGGGGAAGCAACTCCAGGCACTTTTCCCCCATCCCTGTTGCCCTGCAGATGGATTTCCTGTTCCTTTATAAACTTAAGGGTTGACAAACTCACAAGTGTCTGGTAAAATGCTATTAGTGCAGCTGGCAGTGTTTGTTCAGGAAAACAGCTCAGCAAATAGCTGTGCTCACTTCTGATTTTCTAAAGAGATTTCCTGCAGATGATGGGTTGTTCTCTGAACTCAGCCAGAGTAGAAACATATCCTTTGTAAAACAAACAAACAAACAAATACAAAAGACTGTGGGCTTTCATGCCACAGAATACAATAATAAAGAAGTCTTTTAATCCTTTTCTTGTACATCCTGTATGCACTCCTTTGCTGAGTGGTGAGTTCGAGTTCTTGAAGAAAGGCAAATAAACAGAAATGTGCTTCCCAATGTCACACAATGCCTGGTGTCTCATTTTCTGTTTCACTGTTTCCTCAGCCAGTACCTTGTGTCTGGGAGAGTTGTCTGGAAATTGGCTTTCAAGTCTGTATTAATTTGCTCTGAATGTGGCACTTCTGAGAAATCTGTCCTGTCAACTCCTGAATTAAGATTCCATCATAATTCAACTTAACTTATTTCCTAAATAAATGAAAATACGGCCTCTCAGGGGAAATCCTCATTATATATTTATATTCTTACAGAAATACCATCATGTATCTGCTGTCAGCTGTGTTTTTGGGCAGTGTGAACCTTGCAGCTCTTCTTACCCTGAGCACACCCAGCTCTTTGATTCTCACTCACAATAACGTGGTGGTGCAAGAGATGGATCAGAGGATTTTGCAGAGTTTTGCAGAGAATTGATGCATGTGATACTAAAGTGAAGTACTGCAAAGGAGGAGAAGATAAGGTTCAAACACCCACATAAAAAAAATGTAACATAACCCTAAACTTAAAAAATACAGTGGATCAAGGCCCCTGCACACCTTCTTCCCTCAAGGAACTTTAAATGTTGTAAGAGTCATAAGCATACTTAATTACTGGGGAATGTTTAAGCTCAGTTTCAATGCAGGAAAGAGCAGGACTGCTTCCCACTGGAGCTTTTGCATGATTAGTGCCCTCTGCTCTGATGGAAGACCTTGAATCCTCTGACATGCTGGCAATTAACTAACTTTTCCCACCTTGCACACATGGAGATAGTGAATGAAAATCCCTCTCTGTTTGTTTTAGAAGGTTATTTAGAGACTTGGGCTCAAGACAGTGACTGCATGAGAGGAGTTCTCCTAACAGCCACCTCAGAAAGCCACCTCACCCCCAAAACTGTGATTAGCAGTGTGCTAGGGTGAAACGAGTATTTAAAGAGGTTGGGCTCATTCACACCTACTGGGATTTGTTACCTCTGGTTAGGATGAGCTGTGAGTTCTGCTTATGTTTGTCCTCTTTAGGATGAAGGGGCTCTCAGGTGGCTTCAGGTAACACAAGTTGCCCTGATGATGCTGTAATGGAACAGGCTGACTTGTGCTTTGGGGCTTGCTGAATTAAATTGGTCACAGGTATCAAACGTGGTGCTCACAGAAGGGCTTTGTCTGCTGTGCTGCAGCTCTGCTTCTGGGGTGATGAGTAAATAAGGAATAAAAGCATTTTGACTGTCAGGGCTCGAGCTGCACTTCCAGGGCCATTTTTTAATTAAATAAAACATCATAAACTCAGCAGGATTGCTCTGAAGACCCTGAAAATCACAGCATTATTAAGGTTAAAAGGGACCCACCACTGGGGTCATCCATCTGGTACAACACCTCCCTGCTCAAGCAGGATGAAAATATCTGAAGTCAGAGTTCAGTTCCCTATTGCAACAGTGATAAGGTGGAATTTTGTCTCTTCTTCATGTTAAAAGGTATTGGCAGATATGATTGAAAATTGTAAAACTGGATGCAATGGTCTTACTGGCCAAGCCCAGTGTTCCTTGACTTTAAATGCTGCACAGATATGAGACTACCTAAATTTGTGATCCTCCTACTAGTAATCCCAGTGCAAGCACATCAGGGATATGGGAATCTTAGAGACAAACCACAGAGTCATTACAAAGGAGAAGCACATCTCAAAGAGAATAGTGCAGGTTCTTGCCAAAATTATATTTATAAAGTGATGGACTTTGAACTTTTCAAATCCTGCTAACAGGACAGTGTCACTTGAGCTTTGCCCTGAAATGGCATTCTGAGTGTGCCAGATATTCCTCTTCACCTTTCCACTGTTGCCATAAACTGCAGTGCTTCATGTCCTAATCCAAGAACCAAAATCTGGATTTTTTTCCCTGGTTGGGACAGGTTCCAAAGTCCCATGAGGGGTAAATACAGAGCAACAGATAACACTTAAAGCTCCTGTCATAGGGCACTGCAGGGTGAACACTCTGCAAGCAAAAGGAACTGGGAGACTGGAGGAGATTAACCTAATGAACAGCTCCTGAACTCCGTGGAGGAGTAACACAGCTCCCTGGAGCGCTGCTGGGAGCAGCAGAATAATTGGCTGCAAATAATGCTGTCCAAACAGAGGGCTTTTCTGTCGCAGAAATGGAGAGAATGACTTTCATTATGCAGTTAGCTCCTGGCACGCTGGCTTTGATGCTGCAGCTCCGAGGTGTGGTGACAGCAGAGCTTCTGAGCCATTATACAGACATGTGAGTGTGTGAAAGGAACTGATAGCTCTGCAGTTCTGGTTAGAGATGGATGGATTGCCTTTTACTAGGATAATATGCTGTAGGGGCATCTTGAAAATGAAGGTGTCAGAAATTCTTTAGTGCTATTTTTGAGCAGAGGTGTCACTGCCATTCCAGAACTTCAAGAAAAGTACCAAAATTTGGAGGCAGGGAGCAGAAACCCAGATATCAATCCAGCCAGCAGTGCTGCAAAGAACAGAATGTAGCCATTT
>VWYP01020596.1:0-10206 GCA_013400435.1 Pycnonotus jocosus | reverse complement strand
AAAAAAAAAAAAAAATCCTTGCCATCATGCTCTCCAGGAGAACAAAATTATTGGCTTGCAGTCATAGTCTTGTTTGCACCTTTCCACAAAGTCAAAAGTACATTTAGAAAAGGAAAATAAATGTATTTTGTGCTGAAGAGCACCAAAGGTATCCCAGAGTGGATCCCAGTCACTCCATGTGGCCTGAAGGAGCTCAGGCTCTGCCAGTTTTGTGTTATCTCTGGGTGATTGAGATTATACCCAGAGGTTGCACTCCCCTGGCTGTTGAGAGAAGTCCCAGAAAGTGGTTCAAATGTTTTATGTGATCTCAGAATACCAAAAGCAAGTGAGTGCAAACTCCCCCAGGTGCTGTGCTGTTGGCTCCATAAAAACAAATGGTTAAACTTGGCTTCATCAATCAGGCTAATGAGCCATCTCTCCTGATGCAAGCTTACCTTGCTTAAAGGTCCTGCTCACTCCTCTGTCGAAGGCAACTTTTGGGATGATCAGCAGAAAGGAGCTGCCCTTGACGTGCTACCTCAGTGCCATAATGTTGGGGTTTTAGGAGTTCTCCTCTGGGGTTTGTTGTTTTTTTAAAGGAATTTTCCCCCATTCGTGTTGCTGAGAGACAATAACGACTGGATACTTAACAGAAGACAAAAGGAGTTGTCACCTGGGGAAGAGGTACAGCTGTCCACTCTCTTCACCTGGGATTTTCCATGCAGGGCAGAGAGAACTCGAGATTTGGGGCTGGGAAAACTGGGTGGGCTGCAGCTATCTTATCTCTATCATCTCATCTCTCTGTCTCTCTCCTGGTGATGTTTGTTGTCAATGCCAGAGTTGTTGTTGTTTGTTTCCTTTATTATACATACTAGTAAAGAATTGTTATTCCCATATCTTTGCCTGAAAACCCCTTAATTTCAAACTAATAATAATTTGGAGGGAGGGGATTTACATTTTCCTGCCTTCTTTAGCAGACACCTCTCTTTCAAACCAAGACACACGATTACTACACTGGCATTTTACTATTCTCCAAGCAGATAACTTGACTAGTAATTAAATAATGAGAGCACCCTATTCTGTCACAAACGATGCCCCTTTTGGTGTTGTGTTGCATCATTCGAGTAGCAAATTGGCTGCTTGCCTGCCCATGGCAGGATTGAGAGAGGAGCTGCCAGGATGCTCTGCCAAAGCCACAGCAGAGGGGGAAGAGAAAACTGGATGCTTAAAACAGCTGTGGAACTGCTGGGCTAATAAACCTGCCAGAAGTCCTGCTTGCCTTTGTAAGATGGGGTAGGTAAAGCATGTATTTATCTTACTGAGGGTGTCTGTCAGTATTTTCAGTTTAAGGTTGTGAACTCTTCCAGAATGTATTTATTTCCTAAGTATTTTGGGATGATTTTTTTTTTTTTCACTTGCAAAAGCGAATGGTTTTAGGCAGGGTTTTAGCTGTGTTTCAAAATGCACTCTTTAAAAAAATCCTAGCCCTCTGAACTCTGGGTTTGGAGATGAGGATTTGAAGAGAATTCTTAGGGCACTGTTGTCATTACAGTAAAGATTACTCAGGATCAGATTGCTGGGCTGAAATTAAGAGAATCCAGTTTGAGTTCTCTTTATATACCTTCTGGGACACTGGTGTAAACTTGGATTCCTAATTAAATGCATCATTTTGAAAAGCAAAACACATTATTCCATAATAGTGTACAGAGGAGGTTCAGCATAATAAACAGAAGTCAACAGAAGCCATATGGAAAATGAATGGGATTGTCTCACTTTGTTGCCCATTATCATCTTGTTCAAGTTCCATATGGTGATTGAGCTCTATTTACATAACTTTTATGTGTAGGCAACTATGTTATTTGAGCTGTTAACCAATTAATAAAAATCTACTGCCATATGTGCTGATTCCAGTGTTCTCTGTTGTATTTGCATTGGAACCTGCTCTGTGAATTTTTGCTCTCTGTTCTCTTCTCTGGATGCTGGGGCTGGGACCAGGATGCTCTACATTGTTCCTTTTGTTGGGTTAGTGTTTTGCTGCCTTGAAGCGAGAAGTTGGGGTTTTTTTCTCTTCCCTTAGCCTGGAGGCTGTACCTGGAATCCTCTTGGCAGTATTTGTTGTTGTTGTTTTTTGTTCCTTTGAACTTTTTTGGCTTTGGGTTTTTTGGGGTTTTTTTTGGTCCTTCTGGAGAGTTGGTGGGGAGCTGCCCCAAACCCAAGGAGCTGAACCAACATGAGAAAGGACACTAAAACCCTTCATTCCTCCCCTCCCTGAGTTATAGAGAGCAGCCATCATCATTGCCTCCTGCCCATACAGTCTGGTGTTTTGAAATTTCAATACCTAGCATTTATTCAATCCTTTTCTGTGCCTTGTGGGCACCCTTTGGTTTGGTTTGGGTTTTCTTTCTTCATTAAAAGTTTGGGATTTTTTTTCACTTTCACTCACTGGTATTCATTTCTCATTGGCAAAAGGGATTACTGGAGTCCTTTTCTTTACAGGAAATACTTATTTCAGAGTGTTTTCTGCTAAATTTGTCTCCAAACTGAGACACTTTCATATAGAAACTGCATTCATGGTCATGTTTCTAAATTGTCCTTATTGGGAGGGAGCTCTTGATACAAACTGATGCCAAACTTTGGTGGAAATTCAGGTTGAACCTGAAACAAGGCAGTTCTTCTCTGTCCATGACATGGGAACAAATTCTCATTGATGAACTCAGGTCAGAAAGCAAAGTTTAAGTCAGTGCCTTCCATGTAATTCTGGTAAAGATCAGGTGGAAAGAAATTAATGAAAAGTTTGTTTTGCTGCTAAATTCAGTGAGGATTTGGCTCATATTAGCATTTATTTCTTTTAAGGGGGAATGGCTTTGAAAAGAGCCTGTGGTTTCACAGGACTGCTGTTTACATGGCTCACTAATGATAATTGCTGTGGAATTTCCTCTTCGAGGAGATCCAGCTGTGAGTTCATAAACTTCTCAAAGCAATGGAGAGGAAAACCAAAATTCAAACAACTTTTCAGTCCCTTAAACCTTGCTTTTGATTTGCAACTTTTCTTGACTGTTCATTTTTATTTTGTAGCCATGAAAGTTGCCTGAATGGGGGAAATATTACACAAATAAGCCCAGAAATTAAACAGTTCTAGCTCATCTTTATTGATGTATATTACTTTTCACTCTAAGTGGTGAAACTAAAATTTTTTTGCCTCCTTTTAAATGAATGTTTTTGCTTTATTATCCATACAGCACTGCCATTTTAGAAATTTGAGATGCACAGAAAGAATTCTGGAGGTTCTACTGCTCACTGGTATTCATTTCTCATATATATATATATATGTATATATAATGTGTATATATATATATACATTATACATTGTTAATAAAATGACACAGTGATCCACACTAAGTCATTTTGCAGTAGAGGGCTCTCATTTGCAATTTTAGACAAAGTCACTTTTAGCAATAGTGAATTATGCTCCTTAAGCATACCTGTTTATAAATCATAGCTTTAGAGATGCCAAAGAGCATGCATTTGGAATGTGTTAATTTGAAATGAAAAGCTTGAATATATGCACAGAGTAGGGTCAGAAGGGGCAAACCCTAAAGTTTAACACTTTATTCAGCCATGAACTTCCCATCTACATTTGGTTTTGGGGTAATAGTTGGCTGCCACTGGAGATGAGCAAAATAGTTTTGTTTTAAATCAAAAAGATTTATTCTAGGTCCATTCACTGGACATGTTCATGGAGAGGAAAGAACAAGCAACATTCCTCAATTGCTCTTTTTAAGCTGCAAAGTGTTAATACAATGAAAATTAAAGAAATGCATTTGAAATGGAAAAGGTCTGTGCAAAGCAAGGCCAGAGCATTCAGGTTGCATACAAAAAAATCTCAAAGGCATGATTGTAAGGGACTAGGCAATCTTTGTAGTTTTGCAGAAGAAACCAGTGAGGTAGACTTTGAAATAAAACCCACACATTTGGCTTTTTGGGCCTGAGGGGTTAGTCTAAAATAAACCACAGGCATGCTGGGCCTTAATTTCAGGTCAGACCTAGTGGCCACAGCAGCCCAAGAAACACTGAAAATTATAGAGAATTTGTGTGAGACTTGTGTATGGTGAGAAAATGGACTGATCCAAGCAGCTACAGCCTCTTTATCTGACCTCATTAGTACACAAAGCTTTAGAACAAATGCTGAAGGAAAACTGATTAAGGATGTGGAAATACATGAAAACCTACTTATAATGCAGCAGTGCTTCCACAAAGATAGAACATAGCAGACTAAGCCAGTGTGATCTAGTCTGATAAATCATTCTCTTAGACAATGGAAATAGATGAAATCTATCTGGACGTGAATAAAGCATTTGAGGGGTTGCCATGTGAGAAAATATTAATTAAGATGGAGAGATGTGGATGAATGTAAGAAATGAAAAGCAAAGACAATAGCATGTGCTGAAAGGAAGAGTCTTGGTGGAAGGAGGTTACTGATGTGGTTCCATTGGGACCAATCTCAAAATTAATCTTGATTAAAATTTTATTAGTGACCTTGGCAAAAAAACATGTGTGTGCTAATGAAATTTGCTGATGACATAAACCCAAGACTTGCTGTTACAACAGAGAAGGATTGGAATACCTCATGGAAAGAATTGGATGAGTCTGCAGAAAGAGAAGCTACATGCAATTTAACAGAAGAAATGCAAAGTTGTGTCCTTAGCAGAAATTCCTTTTAATTTTAGTAAAGTGTGGTGAAAGAAAAAGCATTGCATGAACTAATCACTCAGTCTGCAGTGCCAGTTCTGTCAGATGGGCACATGGAACAGTCTGGGCACTCACACCCTGCAGCCACAGCCCCCCTTTCTGATGGCTGGCACCAGCAGAAGCCAGGGAAGGTGAGTCTGGCAGGATTTTCCTGGAGCAGTGGAAGCATCTGACAATTTCTGCCTTGGTGGTGCTCTGGCGTTGTGCCTCTAATTGTGGGGGTTTGGGTTGTTTTTTTTTTTTTCCCTTACCATTGATTTATCTCAGCTCATTTCCCATTCTTTTACTGGCAGTTTCTGAGTGTGAAAATGAGTTCTGGGTAGTGTAAAGAAAACAGCATCATACTGGTGAAACTGTGGGACAGGAGAAAAACCTGGGAGCCTTTTGTGAGGATGATGACGATGCTTTGGACCTGTCCTAACTCTGTGGGGACATGAGAAGACCTGGAGGAGCTACTGGTGTCGTACACCTATGCGGGATTGTCATGAATAGTATAGAACAATTAGTGCAGAAAAATTAAAAACTACAGCATTCTTGTAACCGAAGGCCAGTGACAGCGAAAAAGCAATTTGCATAAGGTAGTAAAAAGAGAAGGGTTCAAATAAGCAAGATAAAGCTGTCTCCAAAGATGTGTATCCCAAAAGATCGTCTCATCTGGCAAAAATCACAGCAATATGCCTCCAATATGCAAAAAACTGTGTGCATTCGATATGCATAAGATAATATTCATCACCAAGATATTTATACCCTAACAGAATTCCAGTAACAAGATGAGGTAAGATAGAGATGCAATCTCAAGTCCAGGGGACCAGATCGGCAACAAGAAAGAAGAATTACATGAATATGCTAAAAGGTAACATCAGCTCTGTACTCTGCAAAGCCCAGAAAAAGTATAAGAAGGAACCCCAAGAAAGCAGCATTTTGTGAACCACAGGGTTTTGGGTTCGCCAGTGGTTTACCCAGTGCCGATCGCCCGGCTCGGCACTGTTTTGGCTTATGGCTTTTGCAATTTTATTCTGATTATAAAACAAATCCTTCTTCATTGTTAAATTGGCTGATTCGTTTATAACAGAACAGTACATGGCAAAGGGTCAATGTCTCTCTTTTTTGGCACAGGCTGGCATCTAACAGTGGGCAGGCAGTGCCTGGGGTGAGTGACCCACGGTTCTCCCCGGGGCTCCGCATCACCGCGGCAGTCAGGTGGCGATGCCGCTAACATCACTCAGTGATTTATTTCTAACCCCGAACAATCGGGAGGCAGTGAGAGGAGGTGAATCCCCACACCCTGCTCTCGGGTTTCCCGGCTGGAGCCGCACGGAGGGCGGGGGCCCGGACCCCGCCGCCTTCCGCCGCCGCCCCGGGAAGCGAAAGCGAAAGGCCAGGCCGGGCTCTGCTGGGGCTGCCGGCGGCTGCCGCTCCGCAAGCCGTTGGTCGGGGGAAAGGGAAAAGGCAAAAGGTAAAAGGTAAAAGCCGACGGGTTTCCTAGAGGGAGAGGGGCTGGGAAGGGCGGGGGGGCGGTGGGAGCCCGGGGGCTCCTCCAGAGGGGTCTGGATGCATGGATCCATACAGGGATGCGGCAAACCGAGCACTTGGTGCTTCAGCCTGCTGGGCTGCCCTTTCACCCTAACATCTTTTACATCTTCTTTTGGATGTGAAGTGCCCTCTCTAAAGGGGAACCAACCATTTGGGTGGGCTGGGATCCCACCCACGTTTTGCCCCCTCGGGCAGTGGCTGCGCCGAGCTCACGGCCAGGCTTTGGTGCCTTCCTTCTGCGGGACACCTTCATGATTACTGCTTCCCACAATAATGTGGTTCAAAGGTCGGAACAGGAAAGGTTGATACCGTAGTGGATGTTTTATGAGGCTGTTACTTTACACCGAGGCTTACATTTCTGCTTGAGAGCGGAGTTGTGGTTGTTTGTTCAAGGATACGAGAGCTGAACAGGATTCTGTACACTGAGAACGTTTGGTGGGTTTGATTGTGGGTAGGTGAATTTGCACTCTTGTGGGTATTCCCACTTTGTAGGAGAGCTCTGTGGGACAAAAAGTTTCTGCATACTATTCTCTTGCAGAATTTGAGCTTGTATGATGACAAGAAACTGAAAGTGGGGTGACAATTGCAGTAGGCATTCCATGGTTGTCTGCATGTGGTACAAGTTGTGCATCTTGAGACTGAGCACTCTAAGCCATAAAAAAGCTCTTGAAGAGCATCTCCAACAATGTATTGGGGTGCTGTGCTCTCAGGGTTCTATTTCCTTCTCTTTGTTGGTGAGTTGCTTGAAAATGATTTCTCTTCACCCCCATTATAGATATTTATAGTAGTTGGTTCACTTTTCAGCACTACGTATGTGTTGCATCATATATTTGGCATGTAGTTAAAATCCATATTGTTGTGTATGCATAAGGAGCTGAATTTGTGTTGTGGAACCTTTCCAGATGTCTGAGCAATGACTCTGCTGTTTTGTCACAAGTTTTCCAGGCAGGAGGTGACACAAAGTTTACTTAAAGCTGATTTAATTCCTGGGGGGAGCTGTGGTAGGCTGTGAATACATAATGAAACCGGTTCCTCTTGTTTGCTGCCTTAGCATTCCTGCAATTCCTGCCATCCAGCCCCCCTTCCCAAGACACCCTGGTAGGGACAAAAGAGATCAAGCCTCTTCCCACACTGTGACGGCAGGGAAGCAGCCCATTCCTGGCTGGATGCCTTATCCCTTCCCAGGGAAGCAGCCCATTCCTGGCTGGATGCCTTATCCCTTCCAGCAAGGGTAGCTGAAGGGACAGCCAGGATTCCCGTCCTTGCTGCAGTGCTTTGTATTGATGTCCTTGCTGGTGACTTGTCTTTCCTTTTCTTTTTCACACCGGTGAGCTCTTGGCCTCTCAGTGATGGCTCAGCTTCTCACCAGGACCTGAGTAAGTCCAGCGTGGGTGGCCGGACACAGAAGGAAAGCTCCTCATGGAGCAGGAGTCAGGGACATTGATGGGAGGTGTGACCTTATTTCAGACACCAAAGCCTCTCCCAAGGAGATTTTTGGAGGTGTTTTGGCATCTAAGTGTGGTATTTGCCACTGGGGTGTTACAGACCTTCAGGATACTGTCTAAAGGGGCACGTTCTTTTAGCCTCTAATCAAGGAGTTTGATAAGAGTTCTCTGAGTAGATCAGAGTCAGTCACTGATGCTCCTGCAACCAAATAAATTACTTTTAAAAGTTGCTTTGGCACAGATAATTTATTCCAATATCTTCAGACGTTGTCTTCAGACATTTGTCTTTCAGACAAAAATATACAGTAGTGCTAGCTGTAACTTCATTAAGTGAAACGAAACACAGTTCCTTGTGTGATTTTTTTTCATTGTCAGAGCAGCAATTCAAAAAGTAAATAAGCATGGGGAGATATAAGGTGTATTTTTAGTTCTCCTGGACTGAATCAATGTTTGATAGTTGTACTGCCACGGGAAATTTCTAAACAGTATTTTTTGTACTCTTCTATGAACTTTAAAGAAGTTTTTAAAAAAAGAATATTCACAGAGACATGAAGTCATTGTGTTCAAAGCTGAGTATTGTTTTTTATAGGTTTTAAACTTAAGAGATTTTTTTTGAGCTGTTGGAGTGAGTCCAGAGGAGGCACCAAGTTGATCCAAGGGGTGGAGCACTCTTCTTATGAGGAAAGGCTGATTAGGTTTGTTCAGCCTGGAAAAATTTTGGGATGAACTTAATGTGGCCTTCCAGTAGCTGAGGAGGCAACAGGAAAGAGAGAGAGAGACTGTTTAGAAGGGCCTGGAATGACAGGACAAGGGGAAAATGTGTTCA
This sequence comes from Pycnonotus jocosus, assembly GCA_013400435.1. Classification (NCBI taxonomy): domain Eukaryota; kingdom Metazoa; phylum Chordata; class Aves; order Passeriformes; family Pycnonotidae; genus Pycnonotus; species Pycnonotus jocosus. The sequence goes on along the minus strand of VWYP01020596.1, from coordinate 1,674 downwards.
ACCTGACAGAGAGCAGGTTTAGATTAGATGTGAAGAAGATTTTTCCTGTGAGGGTGGTGAGGCCTTGGCACAGATTATCCAGAGAAGCTGTGGCTGCCCCACTCCTGGAAGTGTTCAAGTGGTCAAGTGTTGGATGGGGCTTGGAGCAACCTGGGACAGTGGAAGGTGTCCCTGCTCATGGCATGAGAACCTTTCCAACCCAAGCCATTCTGGCTTTCTGTGGTTCTGTGGAATGCAAAATTGGTTTTGAATTTTTCTTTGGTTGTAATTTCAAAGCAGCTGTAAAAATCTGTGATTTGAAATACCAGGATTCTCAGGATAGGATGGGATGTGAATAGAGGGGAAAATTGAGGTGGACTGCATCATGGGAGGATTTGGTTTCAGAGTTAAAGTTGAAGTGGCTGTTGTTGCTGTTGGATTTTGTGGCTGGTGTTGAAGACATGAACTGAGCTCTTTGACCCCAGCAGAACAATCACTGAGTTATCTGAAACACTCACTGGCTCAAAGGACATTGAACTGTGCCTTGAACTCTTGTAGTAAAACACTTCCATGCTTTATAGCGTTACATTTCTTGCACAATAAGTTATCATAACAAACTCTCCAGCTTGCAAATATTTCATCTTACTACTTGAGAGCTGATGGAGAAATAATTGGTTTGGGCAAACCAACAGCTAGCTGGGTCTTCAGTTAAAAACTGTCTCAGTTAAGAAACAGTCTAGTGCAAATGAAGAAACAGTGGGATGACAGGTGTTGTTATCATCATTTAAGTTGATTTTGAATTGAGATTTCTAGCTAAATGTGGGCTATATCATCACCATATAAAATGGCTTTTGGAACTCTGGTACTTTACGGTACTGCTTTGTTTTGTGCAGCTTGGAGGTGGAAGGGATGATGGTAAGCCTGGGTATTTTGGCAAGAACTAGAAACCTTGACCTGTGTTCCATAAATATAAGAAGAACAGGAATTTATTTTAAAAGCTCTAATTTATTCCACCCAGAGGAGTCCCCAGTGAATAATTATGCAATTAAAAGAACCCTTTTTATCACAATACACCAACCCTTTGTCCAGTAGCTTGTCAGAGGAATTCAATTAAAACCCACAATCTTAAAAATACACTTGTCTGCAACTGAAAGTATGTAATCCCTTGAGATGGAAGCTAGTTAAACAGGAATTCAGCCCAACATAATTCTGCCACATTACTGTGTACTACAGTATATTAATTTGGAGAGCAAGTTCCATAGAGGACTGATCACAGTGTTTATTGTGATTACATTATAGTAATTTTTGTTTAGTCAATAACCAGTTATGCTGAATCCAAAAAATGGTGTAATGTATTTATTGCAACCACTTATCCCTGTTCAGATAATTTTGTCCTAATGATAGAGCAAGCTTACATAAGGCTTTCTGTCAACTGGTTATACATCAGGCACTTTTTTTACCTCATGTGCTTATACCGTGCCAGATGAACAGGTGAATGTGATAAGAAAATATCTGCCCTGTTTCAGACAAGAAAAAAAGTATTTCCAAAACATTTTTGCTAGAAACAGTCCCTTTACTTTAGTCCTTTCAGGACTGGGAATGGCTGATACATGCAGGTATTTTTATGCAGTAGGGATACACTCTTTATTTCACTGTGACATGCTTAATTCTTTCTCATAAATAGATTTTTGACTC
>VWYP01020592.1:321389-338143 GCA_013400435.1 Pycnonotus jocosus | reverse complement strand
AGTGCTCACAGGTGTGAGCACCCCCAGGTGTGTGCAGTGCTCCCAGCCCCAGGTGTGTGCAGTGCTCCCAGCCCCAGGTGTGTGCAGTGCTCCCAGCCCCAGGTGTGTGCAGTGCTCACAGGTGTGAGCACCCCCAGGTGTGTGCAGTGCTCACAGGTGTGAGCACCCCCAGGTGTGTGCACTGCTCACTCCCCAGCCCCAGATGTGTGCAGTGCTCACTCCCCCAGGTGTGTGCAGTGCTCACTCCCCCAGGTGTGTGCAATGCTCCCAGCCCCAGGTGTGCAGTGACCCCACCTGCATGACGAACTCCCTGCGCCGGGGCAGCCCACGCTCTGTGATCAGCATGTACTCGGGTTCCTTCTCCTTCTTGGCCTGCTGGATCTGGGCAAGTCTGCTAATGGGATTCATTCCTTGACCATACTCTGGACTTGTTTGCAGCTACGTGGAACAGTGGTTAGGAAATAAGCCAAACTTCATGAACATTTGGTTTAATAGACAAAATGCAGCATGCCACTGAATTAATTAATCTCTAGATTTTAAAAATATTGAAATAAAAGTTGCTTAATGAAACACTGTCACAGCCAAAGAGAAATACAGAATTTATTTGGCTCCACTGTCACACTTGACCACATGTAACCTACCCTGCTAATAGCTTTACAAATTCTAATCCTGCTATATTAGGAGGGACAAGCTTGCAGGAGAATTTGTACAAGCAAAATCAAGCAAAACCCAAAGCTGTAAAGTCTGAGGCTTGAAAGAGCTTGATTCTTATGTGCTGCTCTTTCCTTTCTAAGCTCTCTCTTTCCTCCTGAATTTACTGATAGCTGCTACAGAAGCAGTGTCAGAACCCCACTGGAGTGGGGCAAAGTATCAGCTCATTTGTGCACCAGAGGGCTGGCACAGGCTGACAGCTGAGGGGTGTTTATACCTGGCTCAGAAAACCCTCTCTGATGATTATTTGCACAGTCAAATTCCCAACCTTTTCCCCCTTACCTTCACTATTGATTTTGTTTTCTTTTTGATTCGTGGCTTCATTTTCTCAACCGTAGGAAGGGGTGGCAATTTTTTCAGCTCTTCTAGGACTGCTATTGCAGCATTTTTCTTTGAGATCTTCTTGCTCTTTCCTTCACCTTCACCCATGAATTCTCCAACTGATACCTTGGTTACAAAACTCTTCATGTGGGGAGGACCACTTTCCTTGGTCACCTGTTTCAGAGGGAAAAACTGAGTGAAAGCGTGATAAACACTTATTAAAAATGGCAGAGCACATTGTTTATAGCAAACTTCTCTCAAGAACTAAGGATAAAGAGATTTGAGATTCTCATACAATCCAAAAAGTAAATCATACTCACTCTAATAACATATTCCCACCCAACTAAGCATATAATTTTAAAAGGTCAGATGCAGCAAGCAGTAAACAGTATTTACACAAGTTATTAACTCATCTTATTTAATTTACTGATTTACTGTTTCAGTATAAAAATAGGATTGTTCTATTTCACCAGTGTGTACTTCCCCACAGCTAACAGCACATCATTAAATACATCATGGTACAGCAATAAAACATTTCAGAGAAAGCAGCTCTTTGGGATGTAGCATTTCAGTCCAGAAATTCTGATTTCTGAACTCTGAAGTTCTGAAAAATCCTGAAGACATCTAAGAGATAGCTGCCCACTACAGATTTAGCTTTTAACTCCATTCATAACACATCATACTCCAAAATATCCATATAGTCAAAAACTAAGAATGAATTAAGAGCTTCCACCCACAAATGGCTTGTGTGACAGTGTATTTTTACCAGTGATGCTCAGGCTAATGTGCAATAATTGAAAGTTTCATGTAAATTTCATAAAACAGTTTCAGAATCAATTTAGTTACACACAATTGCATTTTCTTACTATAATAATTCAGAGTGTTGGCTTCAATGTTACTCTGGCAGCTCAGGAAAGCAGCACGATAAATTAATATTTTAGTGAAACAGAGATGCTCCTGTGGAAGCTCCTGATTTAAGGTAACTGAAATGATCAAGGAGGGGTAAAGAGGCAGCAAGCAGCCAGGCCAAAGGGAAAGGAAAGTCAGATGCACATGAGGGCACCTCATGGCAAGAAAAGAAACCTACTTGTGAGATTCTGCACTCATGGGTAGTCCAGATCAGTGCTTAATTAAGCAAATACTTCCATATGTCTTTCAGAGTGAGCTCTACACTTTTGCCTCAACTGCACTTCCATGTTGTAACCATTAATGCAGGGTTGTGTTTTGGTTCTTCACTGTAGTAAGTTTTTTTCAAAAAGCTCGGAAAAAAGATTGCACAGACAACCAAAGCATAGATGTTCACTCCATGTGATCATTTTAGGGCATGAATTTGTGAACAGGTGGATTTTTCATTTTCTTCCCTTTACCATATAAACTCCAAGACTGTCAGGGTGACTGACAAAGGTTAAAGTGTATTCACAACTAACAAGACATTAAAGTTAAAAGTCAGTTGTTTGGGTTATCTAAGAGAGACTCAACTTAATGTGTACCCTTAATAGTCTAATCAAAACAAATCTAGAGCTTGTAAAGTAAACATACCTCAAAATTCACAGGCAAGTTCCTTTTAAGTGCAATCTCAAAAACTTGGCTTATTTCAGATTTATTGAGATTTTCATCATCTGGTTCTTTTCCGTTAACCTAAAAGAAGCATACTCTATTTAAAATAAAGATCCTATTAAATTGAATTTTATCCATTCAACCACTTTACTAAACTCTCCAAATTTTAAGTACTCTAACCTTTACTGCCCTGTTACATGTATGTGGAGAAATGCAGCCCACGTCCTACAGAACTGAATCTTAAGAAGCTTATTAAGGTGTATGTGTAAATGTTTTCAAACCTTCATATTTTCATGTGCTCCTTACAAGAAAGAACAAATGGAATAAGGGCCAGTAGGTTTAAAAATGTGTTTACAGAAAACAAAACTGAAGCGCTGAGTGCACTGATTTCCAAATGGAAGTACCTTTATGAAATACAACTTTCATATACTGATTGGACATTTGCACCAAAAGCACTAAGACAGGATCAGGTAAGAGAAAGGGTAGGAAAAATAAAGATTCTGAGAGTGAGACCAGTGTGAATGAGGGATGGCTGACGAGCCCCTGGCACAGTCCTGTCTTTCCACCTGCTCCCTGGTAAATGCTTCATCTGCAGCTTTGTTTCTCATGTCAAGAACATCCTATCAGGAACGTGCCCTAAACCAAACACTGCCCATCTCTGAGAACTCAAACCTGCTGGGACAACAGTGCCAGTGAAGCTTTCCTGCAGGCACGTGTATGTATCTCTGGTAAAATTCTGACTGATGCTCATCAACATGAGCTAAGGCATGACAACAGCAACAGAGAAATGTTAGGACTAAGCAGTGATATTGGAAGGATTATGATAAAGATGAACAACAACAATATCACTGATTGTATCATGCCACAATACTAGTTATGCAAGCAGGTAATAAAAATGCTTTAAGTATCTTACTGGAGCAGCAGCAGGGGAGCCAAGCTGAGAGCTTTCACAGACTAAAACTGGTTGGATGGCAGCGAGCATCCCCCATGTCTGCTACTAACAGATCAGTTTAAAACATGAAGGATTTTTTTATCCCACCACTTAAGACAGGCTTTTCCCATCTTAGGAAAAAAAAAATAGTAGGTAAAATAATTCCAAAGTTTTCACTCCTCCTGCTGTTGTATCAGACTGCCCACTGCTGTCACGGGCTGCCCTGTCCATCAGGCTGCAGTTTTTTGCCAGAATCTTTACAGGTTTTTTCCTGCCACTTGCTCCTAGATTTGCAGCCTGAAAAGGTGTGGGAAATGGTCATTCTTTCCCTTAAAGTCTAATCATTTTACTCAATGATTTCTTCTTACAATCACAGAATTATTTAGGTTGGAAAAGATCTCTAAGATCATTGATCACATACACATAAATGGGATACACCAAAGTAACTACACTTAAAAGGAAAATTATTGACAACATCAAATGACTGTTAGGAAGTATCAGGATTATGTCTGCTTCTGAAATCTTCATTTGCCTCTGTTGTACATCCTCTCCTGCATGAACACCAGCTGGCCCCTGCCCACACTGTGCCAGTGGCCAGCTCAGGTTTCAGGCAGGGCTCAGCCCCAGGCCCAGCATCACTCTCTTTTCCCAACAGCATTTGTAATCCCCCTCTCTCTACCTTCCAGGCTGCATTCCTCCAGGAGAGCTCTCCCCTACCTGAAGCACTCCAGCAGTGCCTCCCAAGCCTCTTCCCTGAACTGTCAGAGCCAGTGCTGCTGCCCCATCACCTGGGCAGTGCTCACACACCAGCTTTTAACTCAGTGTCCCTTGGCTTCATGCTTCCTCAAGCCTCTTGCTCTGCCATTCCTGGTAGTTCCCAGCTATTCTTTTCTCAGTCTGACACTCCTTGTTACCTCCTTGTCCAATTCTTCCTTTTCCTTCTTTCTCAGCACCCAGCCAGACTCCATACCCAGCAAGTTCTCCCACTCCCCAGATTGCAAATTACAGCTCTGCCCTTGCCCCAGGCAGCCAACACACCCCAAGGGGTGCAGGCCCCCAGCCAGCCCAGCAGCTCCTGTGCTCACTGTCAGACCTCCTGCCTAAAGCCAGCAAAAAAACATGAAAAACACAATAATGGTATTGGAACATAAAGTGCTGGGCAGCCATAAATAGATGAAGGGATAAAAATTGACTTCTTATATTCCTATCAAAACGTGTGTAGAATCTACTACTTCCACGCATTTCCTGCTCTTCTAGAACTTCCATAGTTCCTTCCAAAATCATGTAGGAATTTGTCCCAGGAAGTAAATCCATGCCTGAGTTCTATGTTGCCCATTTATGCACTTCTTCAGAAGTTTGTGTATGATCTGTACCTAGTAAGATATTAATTCCTATCTATGCTTCCAGTGCTCATATCTGACAAAGGTCTACAGCATTGCTGTGGAAAAATATGACAGTAAAAAGATTAACATAACATCATCTGGGAAAATTCTAGTTCCATAGAAATTTATGCTTTTAAATCCAAGTGTTTCTATTGACAGAAGTAAGTCACCACTGTTACACAGAATTAAATTTCCCAACTGTCCCCTTCCTCTCAACAAGGAAAAAACCTACAGTAATATCCCAGTTTATTCTAGCAATTTATGCTTACAACACCAGGATTAATCCCCACCTCTGGTTTCTCAGGCAAGGGCTCATTCTGCAGAACTTTCAGAGCTTTGGCAGCTGCATCATGCTTAGCAGCTTGTCTTGTTCTCCCCTTCCCATGAAACTGCTGCCCTCCAATTGAAAGCTCCACTTGATAAAGTAAAGGCCCAACAGGAAATGGGTAAAAGTACCTGCAAAGAGAGGGGTAAATAAGCAAATGATTTGGCCTACAAAGCAAACAGACACCTAAGTTAGGTGAGGGTCAATCTCTTGGCTGTCAGTAACCACACACAGCACTGAAGCACTAGTTTTAAAAAGCTAAATTTTGATTTAGAGCCTAAAAGAATTTAGTGAGCTACCTTTGCAACAAATATTGACATTCCTTGCTTTACAATAAGAACACATCTCTGACCAAGTGTAACACAAAGACAACATAACTACGCTTCTAGGACTTGGCAGGCCAGGAAGTTTTGAATTTTAAGTTCCTATGCCTATACAAAACTCTTTAAACTGCAACTTTCATTTAAATAGTTTCAGAAGAAGCATCAAACTGTTTCTTCACTTGTGCTTTTGCAGAAAGGAAATGCAAGAAATATTTCCTTAATATTTACCTATTTTCTTAATGAAGCTGGCTGTACCTGAATGCTCTCAAAAACACTTCAACTTTCAGTCCAGCTCCCTTGCCCCACCCCAAAGAAATAAAGCACTGGGAATAGGGCAGGTTACAGATATTGGCATATTCCTGCTCTGGATATCCATAATACTACAGAGATTACAGAGCTCTTGGTGGGGGCAGCTCTCCCGAGCTCCTGCTCACAGCTGCTGTCCCTGGCAGGGGCAGAGGCTCAGGGTGGAGCTCACACCTACCGCGGGGGGTAGGTGCCACCCCTCATGGTGTAGTTGTAGGTGGATCTCATCCCCGTGTAAGGGTCGATGGGTTTGTACAGGGGCTTCTTCCCCAGCTTCATGCAAAGGGCGTTCAACTCCACTGTGGGGGTCACACTGTCTGCAGAAAAACGAACAGAGAGGATGCTCCAGCTGTCACAGGGAACTGAGACTATTTAACCTCTTATTGCTGGCTCACAGCAGGGAAAAATGAGCCCAACTTGTGCCACATGCAGTATCTTAAATGACTGAATTCCAAACAGAACTGCTAATGATAAAAGGAAGGTAAGTCTATATGATGCACATTACAGCAGCCTACTACAGTTGTGACAAATCCTGTTACAAAAAAGCGAATTTGCTGGGAGATCATTTTGGATTTGTTTTGGGGGGTTTTATCATTTTGCTTTTATTTTCTGAAGGTGCTAATTTACCTATGTTTACAGCGTATCTAACAAAGTGCAAACAAAGAATTTTCTGCAGTAAAGAATTTTCTCCACATATACTTTTAAGTTGCCAGACATGCTATATCCCTTCAGTGTCTCTTGCTTACTGAGAATGATCAAACATTCCTCTGTCCTCAATGACCTAAGAAGGGTTTCTATGGCTCTTCACTTTCAAACTCCAACTGGCCTTGTCAAATGGCAGGTAAATTGCTACTGAGGACTGAAACATTTCTCTCAGTGTTGGTACAGTGGGCATGAAGAACTGATTCCCAGTTCATTCTCACTGGAGAAAGAACAGTCAGGAAATGTCATTTTTTCTACCACAAGTCTCACTGGCTCAGAAATCAGCTGTACTCCAGTACAAGAGGTCTGGTGTAAAGTAATTACCAAAAGAAAATGACCCATGGAACAGATGCACAGGCAAAATAAGTACCTGCTAGCTGACAGCTGCCCTTGTTAAACAGGCAGAATCACAGTTATTCATCCTCATGCAACTTCAATACATACCAAAAGCAGAAAGGTGTATTCTGTCAATGCATTATTATTTTAAATCAGTTTGTTGTGGTATATACCTGGATTCTTGCCTTCACTACGAGATGGACGAGCCGTAGGCTTAGGGAATTTTGTCCCTTCCAAAGCTTTGGCAGCTGCTGCATGTTGAGCTTTTTTAATACTAGTTCCTTCAGCTTCCCAGTGCTGGTCCCCAAGAGTCAGCTGCACTGTAAACACCTCAAAAGCACAAACAGGGATTTTGTAAGAAGCTGCTTCAGAATTCATGGAGTTTATTAGACCCTCTTACACAAAACAATGAGTCTTTCAGTGAAGCACAAATTGAGAATATGGTAATCCAAGCTCTCCTTAACTCCCATGTCATCTCCAGATTTCCATCACTTTGGACATCAACAAGATTTCCCATTTACTGAACTAAGAATTTCACAGTTGAGCTTGTCTAGTATCCTGCATGAGATCTGAACTCAGGCTGAAAACTCAGAGCAGAGTGGGGAGAGGTGACAGCCCCAGGAGAGTGCCCATGTCACTGAACAGCAGACTGGAAACCCACCCTGCTCTGTGACACGTAACTCCACTCTTGTTTTAATCCTTTGAAAGGTTTATTAGAGATATTTTTCAGCAGTTTGAAGAAAGTTAAGTTCACACAGTACCATAAAAGTCTCTACATGCCCACAAGTGAACAAAACACAATTGAACAGATGTTCTGAATATTATTCCAACACTTTTTGTAAATGTCAACTCCTTCACACCTTGAAGCTGCTGTGACATTTTGGGAACCCAAGGTTTTACATCCTAGGTACCAGCTTCACACTCCACCACCACTGATGCTGTGGGGGGCTTCCCTTTCCTCTCCACTACTCTGGATTATCTTGCACCAAAACCACACACACTGCCTTCCCACTCCTGCAGATGAAGGAGCAGCAGTAAGGAACTGGAGTGAACATTTACCTTAGAATGAGCTGGACCTTGCTCACTCAGAAGCTTATACTCAGGCTGAATCTTGTTGAAACGGGCTAATTCATTCACAAGACACATGGGGGTTTTCTCTTTGGGGTTTGCCATGTTTGAAGGAGCTGAAAGGTTACATAAGGTCAGATAAATGAACTGGTAACTATGAACTCTACTACAAATTTTAATTAAAAAAAGAAACCTCAGTGGCTTAGCATCCAGTTGTCTGCAGTGCTGGAATAGACAGCTTTGCTCACTGGCCAAACTGGTAACAATCTATTGCACTTTGGGATTTCCAAGCAATGCTCATGCCTAAAAGGCACCATCATTAAATTCAAGGTTCTAATGCAAGCCAAAAGTGTGAGGTTGGAAGAGTCCTGCATACAGCTCACTTCTTCTATCTAGTACATGTCAAGGACCAAATCTTCCAAGTATTCCTCATTATCACTTGCTTTGAATAATTTAAAAAATTAAGTTAATTTCATTTCCCTCCTCCTATTTTCCTCTATTAGCTATATTTTATTAGCCTTTATTTGTCCTACTGCATTTCGTTATCATAATATATTTATCATTAAACTGGTCATAAAAGAACTAAAGATAACAGAACTAAACAAACTACTTCAAACAACACTTTTTCATATTTAAAAAAAAACTACTGGTAGATAAGATTGATAGTAATGTTTCAAAAATTTAATGCCATACAATTAAAAATATTCTTCACTATTACAAACATATCAAACTATTGATATATTTGTACAGCATACAAACTATTACAAATTAATTGCTGGAACTTTATGTCAAAGTATGCTTCTACCTGTCTCCAACAGATCTCATTCCATAGGGAGCTACTGCAGTTGGATAAACATTACTTTTAAGTTATGTGTAGGTGCAAGACATCAGCAATATATCATGCCAAGCTATAAGCATTAAAAATCTAGACAGTTCCTGACCGTGTATCTTACCTGCAGCTGCATTGGTGGATGTAACTGAAGCAGAGGGCAAAGCAGAGTTCTGGATAGGTCTGCCTGCATTTTCAGAGGGCAAAGAACTGGTAGTGGAAGGAATACTCAAAGGCTGTGAAAGAGATGGGTTTTTATTCAGTATTTGGCTCCCTGCAAGGGCAGCAGAAGGATTCTGAATTTGAACTTGAGACATGTTCACTTCCAACCAGAGCAGATTATTGCAGGCAAACACTTTGAACGCAGGCAAACTCCAATTTTGGAAACCAAATTGCTGACCTAAAATATAAAGATGAAAAATAGATTATACAAAATATTTAGCATTCTCTAGCAACCTACTGAAATCATTCCTCCATCAGCAAAAAGGGAACCAGTGTTCAACCAAGCAGCCATTGTTCCCATTTGGTCCAGTGAGCCCCTCACACATCCAGTTTGCACAGCACAGTTCCACCCCATCGTGTTTCACACTTCTTTCAGTCACAGAAGATTTAGTTATGCTTGTTCATGACTGCCCATCTCTTTTCTCCACAACTGAATCCACTTAGGAAGCAAATCCTGTTACTTACACCCAGAGCCACTGGCTATACACTGATATATATATATATACACACACACACAAAGAGCAACTTCCATGGACAAATCTCATTTCATGAAGTTAAACTTTTTCATTTGGAGGGCAAGAGATAAATGCAGTCTTTACCAAAGAAAAACCTATTTAGAGAATACATCCTTTATTATTATCACAGAGTTTTTCCCCAGGATCATGAAGAGTGCCAAGCCCCTTATGAGGGAAAAAAAGCTGGAATCCAGCAGGAAATGCTGAAGTAGCTCTGGCTGGGAAAAGCAAAGGTGTAAGAGCTCATAAACTGTATCAGCCTCATGTATTCTGAAGGTTACTTCTGTTTAAGTCAGGACATGTCCCAGTCACAGTTCAAGCATCAGTTTAGAGTCCCTTGGCTCTGCAGCACCACAAACAAGTGCAGGAAATGCTCCTGGGCACCTGTGGCCATTTCAAACCCTCTTTGGGGCACAGGACACGCCCCAGTCCCTGTGCAGGGCTGGGACAGATCCTCCTGTGCTGACAAACCAGTGTTAGATTTCTCTTACACATGGATGCCAAATTATCCTCATGTTCAGCCAGAGGAACCTAAATAGACACGAACAGGTCAGCTGTCCATATCCACTTACAAGCCACGTATCAATTTAGTTATTCAAACTACATTTTGCAGCCAAGTAAATCCATTTTACACACAGAGGCACTCACACACCGGTCACCTGCAGATCTGATTAGGGCAGCACACAAGAGTTTATTCTTCCCTAACTTAGAGTGAAAAGGAGAAATCAGTGCTCCAGCTACCAGCAGGGGGTTATTAGTAGCAACACAATTCCACTACTGCCCTGTGAGCTTCAAATTCTGAACCTGTGAATGGATTTCCAAATGTGAGAGCAGCAGCAATGAGTCAGAGGGAAGTTTTTAGCCAGTTACTGACATAACAAGCCTAAGAGGAGAACCTAAATTAATACATTCATGGACAGAAAGATTTAATTATTTGTTAAATAAGAGGTAAGAAACTACTGCAAAACAACAGATACACCACCAAATCTACCATCTGGAGTATTTTTTCTTTGGAAAAAAATTCATAAACACGTCAGACTTATCATACCACCACCTGGATAACTTTGTTTTCAATAGAGAGCAAAACCAGTTCATGTCTCTTTAGTCCAGAGGACACATGTGCAGATTATACTCAAAACAAACCCTATATTTGACTTCTAAATTTGCAGCAGTTACCCACTGGGTCCACTGTAACTGTGAGAGTGCCATCAGAGAGCCTGTCTAAAGGACTCTAAGAAATTGTAAGACAAAGAAGAAAAGTATTTCGAGTAAGACTGCAGGGTAATAACCCTACAATCACTAAGTTTCATCCCAAGAGCATCACTAGAATCACTGAGCACTTTCAGATATAACACCACAATAATAATTGCCTGGCAAAGACTATAGCAATGCAGTGAAGAGCCCAGCTGTCCCCAGCACAGCTCCTGTGCTCACAGGACACCCAGGACACAGCAGCCCCTGCTCACAAAACCTGGGGGACTCCAGGGCACGTCCCCCTGCTCGAGACAAGAAATCCCAAAGAACACTCTGACAAAACAAACTGGGATCTGTGTCTGCACTCACAGCACCTGTGCAGGTGACAAGCCTTGGGAAGTATTTCACCCAGGTAAAAGAACTCATTGTTCATCATTGCACGTTTAACTACAGGTTTTTTGGGGATTCTGAAAGGATTTACACTGCTTTTGCAAAGAAATATGCTCTTTACCCTATAATGGGCTTATAAATTACAGCTATCCAAGAAAAAAGCACCATAATTGGGAAAGTTGAAGCAAACAACTCATAAAGGCTGTTTCAGAGGACAGAGGAATAAAGATGCCAGAATTTCAGGGCATTTTTCCCACATAATCAGGGGTTAGATACTTCACACTTTCCAAGACACCTGCTGGTGCAAGTAACTGATCCCCACCCACCACCAAGGTGTTGCTGGAACTGCAGCCCCACTCAGATATCCCAGAGGGGAAAGAGCAAAGGTTCAGGCAGCAGCTCCTCACAGCCCTGCTCCTTCCCTACCCCTCCAGAGTGACTTTTCATTGTCTCCTCCGGGAGTATTTGAAGTGTTACCACAACAGCGTTGCACTGGAGCTGATCCCCACCCAGGGGCTGGCTGCCATCAACCAACTCCCTGACCTGTGGGCAATTCTGAATTTAAATGGATTACCAGAAGACAGAGCTCTCCACTTGTTTCTAGACTTTTATTTTCTTTTGGTGCATCGATGTCTGGAACATTCCCAGAAATTTTGAACACATTAAAATGCAAAGTTCAGGAGTCACTAAGATAACCAAAGAAATGCATGAAGATGTGAGCATGGCCAGTCCACTCAGCCAAAAAAACCCATTAAAATCTTCATACATAAAAGAATTTAAAATTTTTAGATAAAAGTTTTCTTGGGGTTTTTTGGGTTTTTTGTGTGTGTTATAATTCACACAGGAGTTGCAGATAGAAGCCAGAAGACCAAACAAAAATCAAATACTTCCTATGGAGAATCATGTTTTACGACAATTTGTCATTTTTTTTTAATACGATGTAAATAGAAAGGTAAGAAACTTTAAGGTTTCAAGTAAGTTTCCAGTACCTTTAGGAGATCCAGAGAGTGAAGATTTGTATTTAGTTGTAAATAGGATATTTATGATGGAGAATGCCTAAAAGAAAAAACAGAGAGTTAGAATTTTGCTTCCTGAAGGCACAAAAAAATCTGTAGAGAATCTCTCATCCTACCCTGAGTCTGCTTCATCTATCTGATCACGAGGACTTGTGTGACCCTTCCATTACCACTGACAAACTGCTCAACACAGCTGCTTTTCCAAGCAGAATTTCCAACCTGATCCAAGAATCTCCCCTGCTCTTTCCCCAACCCCAAGTGATGTTTCCCACCCAAGCAGTGGAATCTCACAATAGTGCTCTTTGCAGAATTACAGGAGTCACTTGCCAATTTTCCCTCTGTAGTGAGGCTTCCAGTTCTTCAGTAGTGAGGCTCTTCTTCCTAAGAGCCCTAGAGATCAGCTCCCAAAGTTAGAGCCAGCCCTTAATTCACACAGCCAAACCAAAAGCAAGCCACAAACCGAGAAACTCTGGTAGCTATCATCACAGAAAAATTGATACAAATTCTACCTTTTGGCTACATTTCCAATCTAGTGATTCCACTCACAAACAGGCTAAAACCATTTCAGAATAAAATCATCTCAGTGCTGCATATGAAACCTGTCAGTGCATGGACTGCTCTAAATGGAAATCAAAACCTATTTTATTCTGCTTACAAATATAGCACAAAGTGTTTAATCCTTCTTTTCCATGCCTAAGCCAACTGTGTGCAGATGCCAGCAACATCATTCCCAGGCACAAAATGGGGGAGAGCTCAATCTTGATGAGGGTTAGAAGAGGACAGAGCTCTTGCCTTTCCTTCAGACAGGCATTTCCAACTCTCAGGCTGCCTCCAGGACCGGGAGCAGCTCTCGTGCAGAACAAAGGAGGATGCAGAGCCCGAGCCAGGCTGGCATCACCTGTTGTTTACCAACAGGACAGTGGAGAGGGGACACAAGAGGATTACAGGCAGCTCAAGTTCTCTTCTAGAGGGTTTTCTGGAGGCTAAACTAAGCATCTGAGAAACAAGGAAATGGATCATATTTGCAGGCAGGGTCAAGACCAAGCTGCATAAAGACAACAGAATTTTCTGCCCCAGCCATTCCTGGCAGCCCTGCCAAGAATGAACCCCTTGAGCTCAGCAGAACAAGCCCAAGGGGCTGGGCAGGCACTGCCTGCTGGTCACCATGGCACAGACACCACTGATGGGCACCAGCAGAGTGACAGCAGTCACAGCCAGCACCACTGCCCAGCACAGGCTGACGCTGCCAGGCTGCCTTAGAAAGAGCCCTCCCCACCCTGGGGTGCAGAACAGGAACCAGCCTGAGCTGCACCAGCCCTGCCCTGACACTGAGCCTCAGCTGGAGCCTGCACACACCTGGGACCAGGCACAGCAAAGGACAAAAAGCCCAGGACACCCAGCTTCAGAGAAATACAACCTACAAAAACCACTACAGGATCTGAACTTGTGTATTCTGAAGAGGAGAGAGATGGCTGGGGCCTGAGAACCAGCAGTTCAGGTACCTCAAAGGATTTTGGAGTGGAAAAGAACAATCTGTTCTTTATGGTTAAAGTGACAGGACGAGATGCGATGGACTTATAATGCATCAGGAAAACCCTTCCTGACAGTCACACTGAAGTGCCCTGCCTTGGTGACAGAGGTTCCCTGGCTGGTGGCAAGCTGCAAGTCCTGGATAGACACGTAGGATGAGGCTGGCACCCCTGCCCCTGCAGAGGGATGGATGGATGGATGGATGGATCCCCACCCTCTGAGTCCCTCTGGGGCTGCATTCCCAGGGCTGCACACACTCCTGTGCTCCTGGCTGGGCCAGCACCTTTCCACTGCTCACCCAAGGGACACAAGGGCCTGGCTGCTGTCACACAACAGCTCTGGCAGCATCTCACATGGGGCCTGCCACAGGCTGGCTCTGAGCTCTGTGAAACCACTTACAAATCCAAGAGAATGAACCCCCAGAGGAGCAGGCTTCATTCACTGCCAGGACCAGCACAGGGAAAGGTGTCCTGTGCCTCAGCAGGGGCAGACTCGGGAGCTGCAGGTCCTGACCCTCTTCCTGTGGCCCTTGTCAGGAACCTGTCCCCATTCCCAGCCTGGGTGCACACACACAGCACCTGCAGAGCAGCCTGAGAAGCAGGACAAGTGCCAGACCGAGTTCATCTTACAAGAGCTTCCTGACATCACCAAATAAAAGGCACGTGACAGACAACAGCCAAGCAGCAGGCAAGGCCATGGGAAATGGGATGAGACAGGAAGCACTGACTCCTCTCTGAAGAGCAGAAGCTCCATGACAAATGCACTGGGGCACTCAGCAGCCCCTGGCAGCCAGAGCAAGGCATGTTCCCTGCTCCTTATCAACACCAAACTGTTCCCAAGCAGGAAAGTTCATTTCCCCTCATTCCACAGATGCCAGCCCCAGGCCCATGCCTGTCAAAGGTGAGGGTACCCAAGGGGGTTCAGCTCACACAGCCCTGACCCCCAGCCCTGCCCCTGTGGAACAGGACAGGGACCAGCCCCAGCTCACAGCAGAATTCAGGGTCACCCCTCACAGTCCCACCAGGAACAGCATCTCCTCCCCTTGTGTGCAGACTGGGAATATACCAGTGTGCTCACTCCTAAATACAACAGTGATTAGAATTATTCCATCTCTCCTCCTGCTTTTAAGGAGTTTTAAATAACTCCAGTGTGGTGGCTGAGTCTCTTGTCCCAAACTCAACTATTTTGAGGCACAAAAAATAAATATCAGCAAACTCTAGGAGATTTCTTGAGATGCTCTGTTACCTAAAATGCCTTTGAAAAGCACACATTATGGGTAGCTTTGTAACATACAGCATAAAGTTCTCAAGCTGCTGCAACAATGTTTAAGAGCATCTATTTACAACTGGAAAGTCTAAACAAATACTCACTATACATTGATAAACGATGACTAAACTTTACAGACTTAAGGCTACTTGCACAAAATGTAAAATACTGGTTAAACAATGTTTTCTTCTTAGATAAATCTTCTGCAACATTTTTGCAAGACAGAGTCCATCCCAAAAGTAACACTGTAGAAAAAGATGTGCTCTCTTGGGTGAGGGCACAAACACTGAATGTTAAACAAAGTAGTCAAGGAGCCAAGATATGACTTATTAATAAGAGAAGAAAAGCTAAATTTGAAAGTAAAAGCTGATGGAAAAGAGGGAACTACCAAACATACTTATAAACCAGACAGCCCCAAACAATGCAAACTGATGAACTAGGAAGTGATATAATGAAAAAACACCTGACTGTTTCCTTCTAGCTCAGTTAGTGCTGGGACAAAACAGTTGATGGATTTGGGCTTTTCTCCCTGCAGCAGAACAGGTCACAGAAGCCAGGACACTGCTGAGAGCTCAGACCTCTGCACTCCACTGGGGCACCTGTAGCACCTCCAGTGAAATAACCAACCCCAGCAAGGGTCCTGGCCAAAGGAACCATGAAAAGGGCTTTTGGAATGTTTACTTGTCTTCAAAACAAAGCTGCTGTTCTTCAGGAAGATCTGAAAGGCACAAAGCAATTTCTAGTTTTGCTCTGACTTTGTACAGTCACACCACTTGAAATTTATTTCAACCTATGAAAAATTTTGCCACAAAACACATTTTGACTGACTTGTACTGATAGTGAAAGCATGATCCGTGATGTTATGAAAAACTCTAAACAGAGTGGCTGCTTAAAATAACAATACAAAAAGGAATTGTTTCTTGCATGCATCCTTTTAGAAGAGTTTTGAAATAAGTCTGTGATCCAACTTCAGAAAATAGAAAATACAGTAAAAAATTCAGCCCCTGGGCTCTTTACATTCTCATCAAGATGTGACAGACTTTCAGTGAATCTCTGTAAAAGTCAGAACAAAGACATTTGTTGCATGTGTGAGATAATCAACACACAAACCAGAAATCACTTTATTACATTGCAGCCAGAGCTGCATGATCAGAACTCAAGTTCTCATGTCCACCAGTACTAATAAAAACCAAACCCAGAACACTGCCTGCAGTCTGAACAAGGGAACTGTGCACTACACTTGCAAACTCTGGTTAGAAGAAACAAGATTTTACAAATATACCATTCCAAAAGCAGACAACAGACTTCATTCAGATATTTTATTTCACTGATATATGTGTATGTATACGCCTAGCCTTCACTGACATTCCAAAGGATGTTCCTCCCAGGTTTGCCCTAAACCTGCCAGAAAAGCAACAATAAAAACACCCAGCAGATGAATGCACCGTGAAAGCGGCTCCGGCATTTCCAGGTACAGCATCCCCGGACAGAGAACCCAAAGCTGCTCTGCACCGCACACACACAGGCAGGGGAGAGGTTCAAACGGAACTTGTTGCTTTCCATCCCACGAGAAACTCGCGTTCTGCCCAGGCGATGGTGGAGCAGCGGCGGCTGCCAGGCGCGGTGGGAGCGAGGGCAAAGCCGGGCTTGCGGGTTGGGCTGTGCCAGGAGGGGCCGGCGCTGTCCCCGCTGCTGTCACCGCTCCCGCACGCGCTGTCCCAACAGCCCGGCCGGCCCGGGCGCTCGGCACCGCCATCCTGGGCCCCGGGGGATGCTCCGCTGCCGCTGAGGGCGCTCCGCGGGCACGGCCGCTGCCGCCTCCCCGAGAGC
>VWYP01020592.1:300292-321089 GCA_013400435.1 Pycnonotus jocosus | reverse complement strand
GGCCTGCGCGCAGCCAATCGGCAGCGGGCGAGCCCCCGAGGCACCGCCCCCCGTCGCGACCCTGGCCAATGGGCGCGCAGCCGGGGCGGCAGCACCGCCTCCTCCGCGGCGACTACGAGTCCCGGCGGGCTCGGTGGGAGCCGCAGCATGGGAAACTACAGCTCCCGGCATGCCCCGGGACGGGCAGGGCTACTCGGCCGCCGTCGCTTCCGGCCCCGCCTCGCCCGCTGCCCCGCCCGCAGCCCCGGTGCCCGCCCGGCCGTTCCCTGCCCGGAGAGCGGCCACAGCTATCACAGACAGGTTATCCCCTCGCGTCTGGGCGTTCCGGGAAAAGAAACCTGAGACCAACGGGCGCAGCCCTTGCCGCGGCGGTCACCAGCGGGGCCAGCGCAGGGCCGGGGCAGGAGGAAGCGCGGATGTCACCAACGCACCCACGGGGGGGAAGGACAAGTGACTCCAGCTCCAGAAAGACCCACAGGTAGTCCCGGTAGTTCCAGACCTGCAGGAACCTTTGGACAGACACGGCCCAGCACAAGCCGGCAGCCCTGGCGTGCACAGCTGGCAGGAATGCACCCACAGCTGGCAGCAATGCACCCACAGCTGTGCACAGCCGGCAGCAATGCACCCACAGCTGTGCACAGCTGGCAGCAATGCACCCACGGCTGTGCACAGTCGGCAGCAATGCACCCACAGTTGTGCACAGCCGGCAGCAATGCACCCACAGCTGGCAGCAATGCACCCACAGCCATCCCACCCCAGCACACCGTGACCCAAGCTGCACCTCTGAAAGCCCTGGTCCCCCCTGAGAACACACAAAGCTCCCTTCAGCTGCCACAGCCAGGAGCTCAGCTGATGAACCCAAGGCCACCAAACCTCATCAGTACATTTACGAGGAGCCAGGGAGAAGAGCTGAGTTAAAACTCCCAAATCCCTGCTGCAGTTCCAATAGAGCAGGAAAAGCTCACCTGGAGCCTGAGCCCGCTCCCAGGGAAGGCCACCTGCCCTCCTGCAGGTGCTGGCATGACCTGTTCTGGGGAACAGGGATGTGCCTGCTGCTGTGTATCAGGAGTGACAACAGCTCTGGTCTTCTCCCAAAGTTTTAAATTTGCTCTCTATGATCCTACAATGGACCTAAACTATTACAGAAAGAAAAACCCTCACAGTCCCACTATTTCATACTCTATCCTAAGTATAAAACATCTTTTTTAAAAGCAACTATATTCTTCTAAAACAGAAAGTGCACAGTGACAGGCATTTTAAACAAGTACTTCTTATTTATTCACAATTTAGATAAAGTTTAAGGAAAGACAAAAGAAATACAAAGGACAACATTAAAATGAAAAGGAATTTTAGTGACTGAAGGGAGTTTCTACAGCCAGTGCTCTCCACACGTTTCCAAATATGATCCAAACACTGCAGATGCAGATTTCAAATCGATCCCATAAACTGCTATGACTATTCCCTTTGAAATTAAACTGGGAATGGAAGTTAGCCACCTTTATCTATGAGTACACAAACCATCAAATTCTTCAGTTTCAGCTTAAAGCCACACTTATCTTTTACAAGATGGAATCTGCAATACAATTTCAAGCAGCTTTTTCATTTTGTCTGAGCTCTGCTATAAAAAAGTCAGTGTCGACCTTCTGCATAACAAACCAGCTTTTGATCTTGCTTGTGGAGTGTCTGCAGTTCAGAGCAGACTCACACTTGCAGCTTGGAGGTATCCTTGCAGATACTGCAATGCCTCTGCGTTCAGGCTGGTGCTCAGCATGGACAGAACCTGGAAGCACAGGTGGGACAGAGGTGTCAGAGTGAAACATGAACCCCCTGCTGCCTCCTGCCATCACACACCCTACAAAGTCACACACAGAGCAGCAGTTATCCCCAGTGAAAGCAGCTGACCTCCCAGGCAATCTTTACTTACCAAAATCTTGGGCAAAACAAGGATGCTCTGGGCTAAAAGAGTTAACTGGACACTCACCTTGTCTAATTTTATATGAGCTGCCTGAATTCCCCAGGTATATGCAATCAATTGAACTCCAGACACGTGTTAGTTACAGACCATCAAGTGTGTAAATATTCTTTTTTAAAATGGCATATTTAAGCTTATTGCACAATTAAGTGCTGTGAAAATAAGGCCTTTCTATGGCTCCTAAGTAAAAACCTTATCAAAGCTATATTCCAATAAAGAGTAACACACAGCACGATCCTGCATTCTACTTATGACCTACTTCATTTTGCTGATTATCAAACATCAGCAGGGAGAGCCATTCCCAGCAAGGCATTTCTCTCTGCAGAATGCAGCAGCAGCAGCATGCAAGGGTGCAGGTGACCTACCCTGCCTGGGCACGCTGTGGACAGTTTGTGCAGAGACTGTGCCAGGTGGATCCGAGGGTTGTTCACCATCTGACCTACAGGGTCGTGTTCCTTCTTCCCAGCAAAGGCCAGCTGGGAGAAGGCAGTCTGATAGCCTGGAGTATCTTCTATGTCAATGAAGTGCTCCTCGTCAGGGATGGTGTCATCCTCAGGCAGCTCAAAGAGGCCAATGAGGGCCTGCAGCAAAGGGATCCTGGGAGGAAGGAGAGGAGGGCAAAAGTGCAGTGCTTAAAATATGTTAGGGTGGGGTGCATTGTACAAGGATGCTCAAATTATTTGGAACTCCTTCTAATTCAGCCTTTGCAGGTACTTGCCTGGCTACTGAAATTGTAAATGCCCAATGCTGGACCAGAAGAACTGTGGGCCTGAATATTTTACAGGCATAATGTAGGTACTCCTACCAACAGCAGGAGCAATCTGTGTATTTACCAGGTCAAATTGTCGTGAAACATACCTAAAAAGAGCAACGATTTTCCAGAGCACAACTTTGCTCTAAGTGCATTTTTAAAAAGTTCTAGTTTGGGGATCTAGTCTGGGATCCAGTGATTGTCATCAAATTCAAACTACCTGGCATGCCAGACTACTGGACTCGTTGACAATCAAACTTCCCTGGTAGCTCTCCCCAAAATTACACTCTCAAGCTAAGATATCACAGTTTCTCTGTCAGGTTGTCAATATGCTCATGTCTCCTGACTGGAAGAAATGTAAGTCAAAACTGGGCCTAGCTTTTCAGAAAGAATATAAGCTGGAGGAAAGCAGTGTATTTCCCTAAATGCAGTTCTAGCTAGCCAAATCCCTGCTATCTCCATCAAAAACATCTCAAACCACATCTGCCATCCTCTTTGAAAATACAGTTTCCTTTGTTGAGAAACAGAAGCAGTATGAGATGCCTAAAACAGCTTTGTGAGCATGAGGAAATCACAACTGAAGAGTTTCCTTCAAAGATGTATTTTAGTCTGAGCTCTCATTTTCAATAACTCAAAGAGCCTCAGTAGAATAACCTGAAGAAGTGTGGTACCTACCACAGCTTGGTGTACTCTGTGTCCATCATGGGAGGACATTCTGTTAATATTTTTGTAATGCCAACAGCACAGATTTTCTTTTCAACTTGTCCAGACACTTTCTGGATTTCAGGAATTATAATTTTCTCCAACACCATTCCAAACATCCTATGGTGGCATTGAGAGAAAAAGTGTTAGAAAGCCTTATCAGCCTTGTAGTGACAGAGAGAGAACCAGAAACAATATGAATCACTAGGAAACAGAGACAACCAGATAATCTGTTAATTTGTCTACTGTTCCAGTAGACATTTGCACATGCAAACTTTCCACAAAGGATGACAACTAAAAACATCAATCTTTCCTTTTCATAATCTTCTTACATTAGTAACCTTTACTATCAGTGAGAAACTGTGGTCAGAAATTCAGAAAAATAAGACTTTCTAGATAAATAAATGAACCACATTAAGAGAAACATTTGGTGAGTCAAATGAGTGATAAATGTAGTCTGACAGTCTGGCGAAACTCCTTCTTACTTCAAAAGATAAAAATAACACAGCAGTATTAAATATAACCCAAACAAACAAAACATACTAACTTTGGCTGTATGCTGTCAAATATTTCTTGCAGAGCTAATGCCCCATATCTCACACAATACAAGTTAATGAAGACAAGGAAACCTGTAACAAGAAAAAAGGCCAAGTAAGACTCAACATGAAAACAAAAGAATAGCTTTAGAGTCAGCAGCAAAATACATTCCAGCAAGTTTTGCACGGGGATAGAGATGGCAGTCTTTACAAGTGTTCAGTTTAAGTGAAGTACATGAACTTGCTGCCTTGAAATTTGCATAAAAACTGATCTTTTCACGTATCACAACACAAAAACAAGGGGGTACAACAAGACAAGAGTCATTCCTTTTCCCCTAATAGCAGTTATAAAAAGGCATTAGAAAAGCCATTTGCAACCTTTTTCAGATCAAGAACGAAAGAAACTCTTCCCAAAACTCTGCTTTTAGCAGAAAACTTCACACAATGCAGACTCTGAGGTGAGGTATGAGCCCCTTTGCACAGGTGCAGTGTATTAAAAGCACCACTTCAACTTTGTTTGTGGAAGACCACTATAAGCAATTCTATCATTCCTGTTCCTATCAGGTGACATTAACCAGATTTTACAGGGTTAAGCAATGGAGCAATGACAGGACACTGCATAATTTGTGTAGTGATTGTCACCACTACCCCTCTATCCACGTATCCATGGACAGGATACTTGTTCTGTGCAGTTGCACCTCGGAACTGCTGCTGTCACCAGAGCTTTCCACAGAGCAAGGAACTTACTTTTGATAAATTTTGTTGTTTTGGAATTTTGAAGTCTTTGGAATAGCAGAATGAAGATCTGTTTCCTGTACTGGTCAACTGATTCACTGGAAATTTAAAAGGATAGTTATTCAATTCACACTAGGATTTCACTGATGCCACTTCACAGAAAACACATATAGAATTGTTCAAATCTATTTGACCAAAAAAATGTGATGTTTTCCGTTGTTAGAAATTAACATTTGGCATATTTATACACTTCATAATTAAAGTCTACAGAAGTTAGCTTTAAATGTAATTTCAGCTTATACTCACGGAGGCATGTGCTCAATTATACTGTTTAGAAGGTAGAACCCTTGATGATCATTAGCTTTAGAGGCAATTAACTTCTGGAACACACCTAACAATCCAGGCTGCAAGAAAAGCAGATAGAAAACCCTAGACAGCAATTCTTCATAAGTGACTTACCATAAGATTGACCATTACCACTTAAGGCACACGCCAAGGCAAAAGCCTTCATAACCTAAGACAGGATTCAGTTTTTGAGGTTCAGGTCAAGGAAGACACATTTTGGCTTCTTCTCACTCACTCTTCTCAGGACTGTTCTGAACAGAACCTGAGAGTTCTCATTATCCATGTGTTTAACATGAGGCACACAAGACAGGAAAACTGTGGAAACTTATCTGCTTGCAAGAATTAAGAGCAGGAATTTTTCATCTCAGTTGACAAAAGCATGATAGTCTAGAATTCATCTTTTCCACATAATGGAAAAGCACCCCAAAAGCTACATTGAGGTATCAGTTTGTCTTTGTGCACAGCTGCAGCAGTTTGCTGGAGCTGCTCCCAGTCTGTGAGCCCAGATCACTGTGCCCCAGAACTCACGATTTTGTCGGCGGCAGCGCTGGCGATGGTGCTGGCACCACGCTCCAGGTAAGCCTGCAGGAGCCTGACCAGAGGGGGAATGTTCCCTGTCCTCTCCCAGAGAACTGGCTGGAGCAGATGGGGAAACAATGCCATATAGGATGACGGGATTTCATTTTTATGCATTTCTAGAAGTAGGGACATCACTTGAAACACATAGGGAATGAACTCTGGAAGAGAAATGATGATATTTACAGTCAGACAAACATGGTCACTGTCAGTTCCCAGAAACCACATATCTGTGGATTAAACCCACAATTTTATGATACTATCACAAAGATATCAATAAATAAAACTCTGAAGAAGCATATCTTCCCAAATGTAATTATTCCAAAAATTAGCAAGCATTGTGTATATATACTTTCTATTTCCTCTACCCGTTAATGTTTCAGAACATAGAAAACAAACTACTAGGAACAAGGCAATAGAATTAAGAATAATATTAAGAGGCTTTGGAGTAGTGATTGCTAGATGTTTTTAAAATGCAATTTAAAATAACTGAACCTTGTTGACCCACTCTATGGAACAATCAAAACACTTTCAGACTGTGAAAATGTTGTTTCTCCCCTTGAATGTCCTGTGCTACAAAAAGCCTGCCATAAGGTAAACCCCAGCAGCCAAGCCCAGTGAGAGAGCACAAGCACTGCCTGCCTGTCCTTACCCTGCACATCATTCTGCAGGATCTCTGTGAACACCAGGAACAAAGCCTCCTCAAAGCTCCCCACTGCCTCTGGGTTTGCCTTGCACGTTATCCTGATCGACAAGCAGATGGACTCAAACATGTAATGGTTAAAGTGAGGCTTGCTGGGATTCTGAAAACAAGTTATAAACAAACAGATAAATCAGATAAATCAACCCAAACTTGCAGACAAGTCTCTTATTTTGCTAAATATATCTTTTATTTCAACTGAAGAAGGATTTTTGACTAGGGATACTTGTAACTTATTTATTAATATGCTTACAAAATTAATTCCACAGATAAAAGCAAACATAAAGACCTCTAAAGCATAAAGGGGAGGGGTTTTTGTAGCAAGTGTTTTTCAGAAGCTCTATATAAATTAGCAAACAGTTAAAATATCACAGAACAAAAACCAGAAAAGGATTATTTCTCAATCTTCTAAGTGTCCAGTCAATTCTCTGTTGCATACTCCTTATAACTTGCAGTTGAGTTTCAATTGTACAGAGAAGTTTTCTGGACAGTCAATGAAGGCATTCTAAATCGTTCCCTATTGTCAGTGGTTACAAATTTGGCAAGTCTAGATAAAAAACTAAGAGAATTTTATCACCAAAAGTAGAAGGGTAATATATTTAATTCAATCCCACATTTCAATGACAATTATTATTAGCTTCAGAAGTTTCATGGGCAAAGAATACAGGAGTTGTGATAAAACCAGATTATTGCATTGGTGGCCTTTGCACAAGCAAGCATTATACTACAACAAAGTAGCATTACAGAAAGAGTTCATATGCTGCTTCCAAATGTCAGATGAGAGCAGGGGAATGATCTGAGAATAAGTTCCAAAAGGAAGGCACTACCTCACTAGAATGCTGTTTCAAATTAGTTGTGTCAGGAAATACTGAACTATTCAGAGTATTCTAACAGAACACCACCAAGAAGGTACAGGTAAGTCCTCTGCAAAACTGCTCTAAAAGGTAAAAGGTGATCCTTTTCTCTGTTTCTTTACCTTACTGACAGCCAGCAGTTTCTGTGTGAGCTGTGTGATGACAGAAGGGATGTATGGAATTATGGACTCTTGTAGCAGAGAAAAACTCCTCATGATGGCTGCAAATCAATGGAAAATTTTAGCTTCTGAAGACAAAATAAATTTCTGCCACTCGACATGCCTAAATCCTTTACCTTTTACTGCTACAATAGGATCCCAAGGAATTAGGTACAGAGTGAAAGAGCACCTGCTGCAGGAACATTCAATCTATAATCACGACAAAGCATAAAGCAAAGCCTCCTTATTCCCATTCTACAGATAAACACAGGAGATCAAGTAACTTTACAAAGGCCATCACTTGTCCTGGGCAAGCCCCAGATCTCAGCATCCTCTTAGCCATGATCAGATCTCTCCTCTCACCAGCCATGACCAGACTGCTCAGGTCTGCCCCTGACACTGCCCAGGCAGCTGTGCTGACTACAACATTACCATTTCAGAAATAACTTCCCACACTACCATTGTCTAGTGTTTCTCTTTGGTACCGTAAGTTTAGTCAAAGATGACTTGATACAGCCTGACAAGTAACTGCAGGCTCTTCAACACATTTGCATAAAATAGGTTTCGCAAATAAAAATATCAGGAACCTGTAACTGTAAGCCTTTACCTCAAGTTAACCAAATTACTCTTATATTGCAGGACTCATTAGGCACTTACCTTTCATAATGTATTCATTTTCAGATGAGCCAGGAAGTGTCAGAGCTTTGAAAAGGTTTGTTAGCAGCACTTCCACAAAGGGTGCCATTTCTGCAGCTGTAATGCTGTTAGGTGAAACAGAGCTCTTTAATGATGAGAGTCACAAGCCTTATACAACATCATAATATATGACACAAAGGACCCCCTACAAGTATTTCTCATCTTAATACTCAATATATATGTAGCAATGGATTTATTTCTGCTTGAACACTTACAGGGTGGCATTATTTGTCCCTCTCATGGTAAACAGTCTTTCAAGAGCATGGGCTGCATAGGTGTGGACCACAATACTTTCTGCTTGGAGATGATTGATTAAGAGAGGAATAGACACCAGCAGCTGTTCTTTCGGTACCTAAAAAAGTATAGCAACAAATCAGAAGTACATTAAAAAATACAGATGGTTCAACTCTAGAGCACAGCCAAGCTCATCAGTGACACACAGGGCCTGGCAGAGGGAGGCACCTGGGGAGATTCCTCCTGTGCCACTTCACATCTTGACAAGCAGGAGGCAGCTACTTCTGCCACTGCTCCTACACCTCCCCTCTACACCAATGATACACAGGGTTAGCAGTAAGTGCAGGTAATCCTGATGTATATTTCCCTTTCCATTTTACTTTGTCTTAATAGGGAATTAAAAACATTAAGGCTTAAAAACCTAAAATCACAGATATAAGAAATGAGCAAAGGTAATCTAGAATTTAGAATAATATGCATCATATTTTCTCCCCTCATCTCACGAATCAGAAAAGGTAAAAGAAAACTGCTACACTCTGTAACAACTGCTGCAATGACACAAGCAATCAAGGGTATTTGGGCTAACACTGACTTGGAAATGGCTGAGTGTGTCACAGAAATAAACAGCCAAGATATTCAGTGTTCCCACAGCATACAGACTACATGTTAACTGGATATTTCTAACAATATCATTTACTTTTTAAACTAAAAATTCAGCCTGAAGTGTTGTATATGACTATCAAACACCTGTTGAGTTAGCATATGGCCAAGTGAAATAAATTAGGCTTGGCAAGTATGAAGCAACAACCTACAATATGTTTTCCCATAAGAGTAAAAGAAAAACTTACTTGGTTTCTAAAAATCATTATATACTTGATACCATCTGCTTTTAGCACAGGGAATTCATTCACTGAAATAGAAAAATATGCAAATTCATTTATACCTCTCATACAAATAAGATTACTGAAGATGTACTATATATATAGGTGACACCTGACACGAAGTAATAATTTTCCCCTGTAGAAAATAATACAGACAATGTTTTTCTACATTTCTCAGTTCCTGCACGTTGGTATGGGCACTGTTAGAATATCAGTTTTAGGTACAAATCACATCCCAGTATCATTAAAAGTACAGTCCAGCTCAGATGACATTTCATCTTCTGGTTTCAATTTTAGCAGCCTTCAATTACACATTTTGAGACAACTCACTATGCTTCAAACACAGTAAGATAATTGTTGAAGTATAAAATAAACTATGTGGTTTAAATCTAGACATCCACAACCTCCTCAATAAGGGCTGTACAGGTCTGGCCTCAGTATTTTAACTTCTCAGGGTTTTGTAGAGCAGAGAAGTTTACCATAAGGTCTCAAATACAGAAATCAAATTACTTGGACTCAATAAGTTTAAGCATGTAGCTGAGAGCAACCACATGTATCCATGCCCTGATCTTGCAGGGAGCAGGTGTAAGGTGACAACCCACCTTGCAGTAAGTGCAGGAGCACTGCTGGCCAAACAAAAATGAATTACTCTGTGCCAGGTGTGAGCAGCCTGTCTCAGAGACTGTGCTGATAGAGGAGTGCTTGAGACTTCACAAAAAACGATTGCTGTCAAGGTTATGATATATCACAAAAGCACCATACTAAAATTAACAGTAACTTACCAGTAGCAGACTTTAAGTCAGGTTGAATGTGATTCACAAAGAATTCTGTCAGATTAACAAGTTCATTGGCCTGTGTTATGCCATGCTGGAAGAAGCAAAAAACAACTCTTATTTTTATATGCTGACATATAAACTGCTAGTTCTCTTACTGATTTTAAAAAATTACTATTACTTTTCTCTTACAAAAAAATGCAACCTCTTTTTAAACCAGGATTTTCAGATGGAGATTTTTCAATGAAGTGTTCTAAATTAATCCATATTTGCCATTAAATAGCACAGAAAAAGACACAAACTTCGCAGTTTCCCAAATGCTACCAGACTGGTTCCCGTGACACATCATTGAAACTGCTGGGCAGCAGTATACACCTGGCTTCAGGGAAAGACAGAACCTCCAGCAAAATTGCATAAAATGATGTACATGCTTTACTGTGTTTGCCTCAAATCTGTCTTGTAAAGACACTGAGATTTGAACCGTAACAGCATTTAAAGTATCTAGTAGTATCATTTGATACAGTGCCCCTGTTTGCAGATCCAGGTTAGCCCAGGTGTGCTTTTGCAGGGTCTCCAGGTTATCAGTTGCTTTCTCCCCAGCAAGTAAAGAGATCCATTTCCAGCCATCATTAGCATTCACGTGTCATTCACAAATCAAACATTCAAGGAGCAGGAAACATTGGGAAATACCACAAGAACTCCAAAAGTCATTTAAATTCCTTTTAGTCTGCTTTATTCTGATCATCTTCTGTAAAGCTTTTTTTGCCTTCCATGGCTTCTAGACCACCTCAGGATCACTCAGAGGTTACAGAGCTGAGCCAGTTTTGTTTCTGTGCCTGGCTGGATCCCACAGCCCAGTCAGGGCTGCCACGGGCCCACACTGTGCCCCTGAAGGTCACACACCACCAACTGTGGCAGGATTACACAAAGGGCAGCTTTTCATCTCACCAAGAGCAACCACTGCACACACAGGTCCTCCCTTTCTGAAGCAGCTTAAACCAACAGCAGGATCACCTGCACTGTAATATCTGAAAGCAGCAGATTACAATAAATACAATGGACAAGTACCTTCTGTGTCTGAGCTTTGGATGCCAAAGACGTTACAAGGTAAATAGCTGCATCTTTGTGCTTCCAGTTAACAGACGGATTCTTTGCATATTCTTGCAGCATAGAATTAACATATCCAGAAAAAATCCCTGTCACAGGTCCTTCAAAAAATTTGCACAAGCCTCTGACCAGATCACAAGCTGCTCTGCGCCTGGTGTCAATATCTGCATGAGAACCAAGGAATCTTAGGATATGAGAGAGCAGACAGCTTTTCATATTAATAAAGATCATAACCAAAACAGTAACAGCTTGTCAAGTCACAGCCACATCCCATGTCAATTATTGCAGCCCTCCACACTGCTGTGTAAGAACAGCCTTTTATTGACTGTCATAACTGCACTGCCAGTACACCAGGGAGAAGGGACACTGCCCCAAGCCTGGCAGCAGGCATGCAGGGGCTGGCACTGCCTTGGCACTATGCCCCAAAGGCACTGGCTCTGCCTGGGAGGGCATTTTCTCCCTAGTGGCCCACTGGTGCTGTGTTCGGTACCAGTGACTGAAGCTGCTGGGAGTACCCAGGGTTTGGCTGCTGCTGAAGAGCACTCTCAGTGTCAGGGCTTCCTCCTCCTCCTGCTTGGCCTTCCCAGCAAGCAGCTTGGGGCAGGCAGGGAGCTGGGAGGGGACAACCTGAGCATCTAATCCAAACTGAGCAGCAGGAGGTTCCATGCTGTGTGACATGCTCAGAAATAAAAACTGAGGGGAGGGGTCTGGGGGAAGCAGCCATCACTCACAGACAGGCTGGGCAAAGTCTGCCTGTGGGCAGTGGTGAGTCAGTAACTTCTCTCCCCTTTCCTTACTTTTCTTTCACCTAAACTGTCTTTATCCACGAGTCTTCTCACTTTCACCCCTCCCACTCTCTCCCCCATCAGACTGCAGCACGCTGAAGCACAAGCCAGCTGCTGGCCCACCACACCTGACAGGACATTTTTGTAAAAAATTTCATAAATACTAAAAATGCAGCCAATCCTGGATAAGAATGATGTTTTCTTGAAAAAAAGTTCAAAAATGTTTCCTCCAATTTTGTCTTCCACTGCAAGCATACAGTAATTTCCTCAATCTATTACAAAATGCCATCACTTCAAAAGTGTCAGTGAACTGCTGTGGTCCAGACTGTCACACAGAGCCAGGTCTGGCTCACTCAGGCTCTGGCCTGGCTGCAGAGCACAGCCTCCCCCAGCCTTCCAGCACTGGGCAGGCATTGCTCTGAACACATGCCACAAACCAGCCTGGCTGCTGGCCAGCTGGCCTGAGCACAGCTTGTATGCAACCCCAGGCAGAATTTCAGTTTAAACATCAAGAGTCTCTCCCTGTTATTTAAAACTCCACACACAGGAACTAAATACACAACTGGCTACTATTTAGGATTGACTTACAGACTGTATTTGCTGAAATGAGAATGTGGGCAGTGCAGAAGACATACCGATCCAATTAAGGAAATGGCCCTATAAAAACATTGTTCAAACCAGCGAGACACTGTGACAAGCGTATCGTGACAGCAGACTTGATCACAGACTGGATGAAATCCAGCTGGGGGTGCTGTGTGGAAACCTTCTCAGTTTTAAAATGAAGCAGTAAAAGCTTCAGTAAATTGCTGCAGCTCTTTAGAGCTGTATCTAAAGACCAAGTATTCTTAGTATAAATCTGTGGATTACCAGATCCTTCCAAATCCCTTCTTATATACTCTTCAGAATTATCTTCAAACGCTTCTTCATCAGCCGCTGGAATATAAAATACATGCAAGTTGAAGTACTGAAGTCTCTGGTTTTTATGGTAAAAGGGTGTATCATTATCAACTTGCTATTTCTTCCCAAGGACCTTTCTATAACATTAATACTAATTAACAAGAAATATCCAGCCAGACTAGTCTTGTTTAGCTTCTGTCCCACAAATTAGTCTTTCACACCCATGGGCTGATGTATTGTTTCAAAGAAAAACCTCTAATACATATTCAACACCAGGTGTATTTGAAGAGGCTTTCAGAGTCATAGACTTAAAAGAGAGAAGCTTCCTTTCACTGCAATACATTTTTACCGCATTTTAAATATAGGATCAATACGAGCCATCAAAACCTGGAGAACTAAACACTACAATTTGGTAGGTCTGATATTCCTGCCTATTTGGGCTCCTTGAATTACTCAGATACTCACTTTGACTGTAGAAATTTATTGGTGGCACGTGACCTAGACTTCCTCCACTGGGATTTCAACATGAAAAGCTACATATATTCGTACAATTCTACAAAGCCCACAGGACAGCAACCTGCTGCAGAAACTTGGGTTTGAATCTAACACTAAGGTACACAAGAGGGAATCCTCAACTCCTAATCCTGTAAAGCAACATGTCATGATAACTAGTTAATTTTTTGATGTGTTTTTCAAAATTTAAGTCGCAAAAAGTTACCTCTGAATTCCATATTGGGAACGATAACTTTTTCACAGATGCTTGTCAACGTATTCTGGTCTTCAAACAGATGCTTGTAATGAGGTCTCTCACAAACTGAGGCCAGAAACTGGATTGCATTACTGACCAGCTACAGCACCACAAACAGAACACAAAGCCTTAGCATGGCCCATCCATTTACAATTTATTATTAAACTTGACAAGGTCGGATTTGAGCAACTCACCAAGTCATACTTGACTTCCTGGCCTGTCGTGACTAACAGATTCCAGATTGCTGTCACAAAACGGGGCAGGTAGGGCTGGAATTCTTCATCGTATTTTTGAGCATATAAAGCAGCATTATCACAAATTTGTGATTTCAAGAGCTCCAGCAATCCCGCTTCCTCTTCATCCTCACATAAAACAAAACTAAGAACTTAAACATCCAAACTTCAACACTACTTAAACATTAGAAGTATCAACATATTTATGTTAAATATTTACATCACCGTTTTACCATGTCCTAAACAGGTCAAGAAATCCCTCTCATGTCCCTAGAGCTACTGTTTTTTGCTGATCTGTATCCAAACTGCTCATCAAGTTAGATACCATGCCTACATTTCAAATCAAGGTACTGTGCACTTGAAAACAGACACAATAGTTCACATAAAATTAATTTACAAATGTAATACGGTAAAGACAACACAAGGCATTGAAAACATGCTTAGAAGCCACTACATCATGATTCTTTAATTGGAGTAGTTGTAGAAGTTCTCTCCCCTTCCCCAAATGAGCACAGATGTTTGTGGAACCACAATGTGAACCAGGAAATTGAGCTGGAACTATGAAGAGCAACTTAACCAAGCACCACCCCAGTTCTGCCTGCCCCTCTTCCCTCCACCTTTCAGCTTTACAGCCTGTCCCAGCTCAGCTGCAGCAGTGCTTGTGCTGGGAGCAGCCCACAGACACAAGACAAAAGAGCAGCAAAGCTGCTTTTAGCAGCAGGATAACCAGAGCTCAACACACACTTAATATGCCTCTCTATGTGTTGCCTAGAAATTTATAGTTGTCTTGGCTCCATCAAGTGGCAAACTATTGTGCTTATCTGGAAGACATCAGCACTTAAAATGAAGAAAACATGCACAAAAGTAATTGGAGCTTTGCTGACCTGGTATCAGCTTTCACCAGTGAAGTTACTGATTCTTTACCTAGACCAAGACAGCAAATGCTGAAGTACTTAAGAGATGTCCTGCCCTCTATGTTCAATTGTTTCAAGTGCTTTAAGATACTCTTTTTTCTAAAACATGGTGCATGAACCAGCTGCAAGGTACAGAAAACTCTTAGCCCTGTTTTGCTAATGGTCAGGTTACTTCAGCAGCTGTTTTTGAAAGAATCAACTCAGTGATGAGTATTGGTAATCTGATTTCTGTGCACAGCTGTGTATATCTGTAACTGTCATACAACTTGAAGAACTGAACCTCAAATTCCTTAGACAGCACAGCAACTTCTCTTAAACTCCATTTTCTTACAGTCATTCTACTCCTTTGTTTGCCTCACAACAAACCACTGCATTGTTCAGAATCAGACCTACACTGTCAGTCCACCCTCTCCCCTACAGATGCAAATTAGATGGTTTATGTAGTACTTACATCAGTCTGCAAGAGTTTATTATCTAAAGTTAAAAGGCTATGAAAGTTTGTCATCCACGTTTCCATGTTATCTTCAAAAAACTCAGGAAGATCCTGTGAAGGAAAAGCATAAATCTACATTTTAATTTCTGCCTGTACTGCTTAGATAACATGCCTACACTGGAAGTAATGCATTGGCCTTAAATCTACTGAGGGACAATAACTTGTAGAAAACAATCTTCACATCGAAACACTGCCCCTTCCTCCTCCCAAACAAAAACTGTTCTGGTGGAGCCCTGGAGTACAAGTAGTTCCAAATAAATTAGTTGCTTAGACTCTAAACAGCTCACATTTTTATAATGAATGAGCCATATCACCTCTCACCCTCAGAACAAGAGAGTACAAGCCTTTTTTAACTCCAGCTTACTAGGGAAGAACAGCCAAGGAATCCAGGCACAATCACATTTCACAGACTTATGTTCCTCAAGAGACGCTAAATAAACGTCACCTCAGCAAGGGAGCTTTTACCATTTCCCATACAGCACACTTAGTCATGTCCAAAATGTAGATCTGATCCCAAACCCAGACAAACCCAGTTAACAGAATTACAATGCTACAGAGCCACAGTTACACCTAATGGACTCTCACCTACGAGACCCAGCTCCTGGCAGTACAGCCACATTTATAAAGGAGCACAGCGAACACAAACTCAGGCACTGGACTCCTGCCTTTCCCAGCTCCTGCTCAGAGGCCCTATACAACACCTCCTTGGGGCAATGCCAGCTCAGACTCTCTTGAATTTGTTTACATAGGGCCAAGATAATGTCTGAAATAACCCTTTCTTACTGTGCTTTTACTCCAGCAGATGCACCGGTGATTTTTCTTTTTGCCATAAAGCATGGCCTTAAAGGCTGCCTCAAATGAATTCTATAGTAACAGCTTCTTCAGAACAAAGCAAAACTGTCCCAAGAACAAGAAGATTCACCTGAAAATTTAAACTGTAGAACAGCTTCGCAATTAGAATGAGAGAAGAAAAGAGAACCTTCAGGGCACTGGCATCATTTGCATGTGTGCTGCAAAGTTCAATAGTTGCCTAGAAAAAGATGCAAGATTGTCAAGTACAAAACCCCCACCAACAAAAAATACTGAGAAGTGTAATGCAATTTTTTTAAACAAGGAAATACAGTTATTTTTCACTCTCTTATCAATCTTGTTAGGTCTCGCTTCATTACTTGAATTTGAACCCCTTTAAACAGTTTTGAGCAACAATTCTTGAGTTTTAATTTTACAGGTATCCACAGCAAGCAATTCAGAACATTAAACTTCTTTTAGAAACGACTCAACAAAAAATACCTTAAAGAGATTTGTCAAGGGTAAAGCAAAGGCATCAAGAACAAGTTTGATCTCTGTCCATAATTCATTTGACTTAAATTCATGGCGGTACCTGACAAGTAAGAGAGAAACACATGAAAAATAGAATAGCCTTCACATTTATTACAAGATTAATTCACACTGAATTTTGTCTTGTGCTGAACCTTGAAACAAATACAGTCATGTAAACAAGAATTAAACAACACAGTTCAAAACCATGCCAGGTGTACAATTTTCTAACTACTTACAAGGTGTATGTAGAAGTCACAACTTAGGCTCTGTGAATGTCCAAAATGTAGCAGTAACACATGGCAGCTGAACAGAACCTTACAGTCCATACACCAAGTCCCTCATCTCCAGTACCTTTTAAACAAGGAGTGGGCAGTACGCAGGACCCCGTTGATGACGTGGAAATCTCCGCTCTGGAAGCGATTCACCATCTCCGTCAGCAGGTCTGGCCACTTCTGCGGGAAGTCTTCCCTCCCAATAATACTGATGGCATCACTTAACTGCAAAGGAAACAGAACTGCCACAGAACAGCACACAGCACTCGTGCCAGGTGCTGCAAACATCTTGGTTATTCTTGTCTGAGTCAAAAATCATCGAGTTAAATATCTGCTACTTTCCACACAAACACAAAAACTTCACCTTAAGTTCACACAGTCTCACTTCCCAGAATTGCTGTTTAACTGCCTAATGTTAGAACTTAGCTATAAGATTATACAGTAATTATCTTTTAAAAAAGTTGAAGTAGGTAGAAATACCTATAACAATATCCTTGAAGTTATCTGGATCAGGATGAGCTCACTGGCAAGGGAACTGTGCTCTGCCAATAACCATAGCCTGCAGACATGCTTAGAATATTCCCAAAGTTTCATGGATACAACCAGGAATTACATATTACCTGCTTTTGAATTTGTTCTGGGCTGCTAAGCATCAAGGGCACTATGTTGGCTTTAATGGCTATTCTGTCCGATTCACATATTTTGTTTGGTTCATCCTCAACCTAAAATGAAAACAATAATTAAGTTATGGGCATATCAGCATTCTCTAGGCAATGAGAGATGATCAGCATTTCGGAAGCCAACTGTTACAGTGCTGAAGAACCTAAGAAGCAGACCTATCAGAGACAGTGCCTTCAGTGAATCTGGAGCAGCAGTATCTGAAAAAAGCTGAAAGAAAGAAATAATGTCCTTCTGTAAAACTTTGAATAAGTTTTTTCTCCTCCCTTAAGGTAACTTTTCAGATCAGCAATCAAGCAGCAGTGAGGCTGGGTGCACAGGGCAATAAAATCCCCACATTTAACAAGGTCTTTTCCACCACACCAAACAGCACCTCTGCCAACCCCACAAATTGATTTTGTGTGAGCTGTCTCAAGCCATCCCTTCTAGAGACTGTACATGAAGGTGCAGGCTACACAGTCAAAACCCCAACACAGACTTAAAGAGTTATCTAAGCAGTTCAAAACACCAGACAGCTCCAATTCCAGTCAGTCAGTAGTGCCAAGTAGTAGAAAATTGCAAAGCTGCTACTAAAGAAAAAATAATGAGGTGGCTTGTCCCAACCAGTGACAGTCACATTATCTGTGATGACAGCATTGGAGTTCAGAGACCTAGAAACCACCCAGCAATTAAAAGAGAAAAGCACCTCCAGAGAGACACTCAGTCTTGAGTACCTTAAACCTGATGGTACCACTACACTTCTCATACCTCTTTTACCATCTTTCCATACACTTCAATCAAAAGTTAGCAATTTCAGAAGAAATGCTTATCTACACCATCAGTCGCTCATGGGATTCCCCAAGGCCCAGCACTGATGACCATCATAACTGATGCCCTGGATGAGAGGATCAAGGGGTTCCTCAGTAGGTTCACAGGTGAAACTGAGTTGGATGGGATGTGCATCTGTTTATTGTACCTTAAAAGGACGATTAGTTCTTAGCACAATGCCTCACTAGGATACCTACAATTCTCCAGTTCCTTTTAATGTAATTCTTGAATGTTACAGATGCACAGACTTTGATGACGTTTTCCTGTGATTTCTCCAGCAGTGTTAAGAGTAACAGAGGATAGTTCTGGCTTCCTTCCACAGACTCCAGGAACTTTTCCGCTGTAAAAGAATGCACCATAGTTAGCAAAAGCTGAGCTGCTTTCTCTAATGGCAATTCTACCATTTCTCAAGTGTCTGTTTGGAATATCCAACACAAACAGTTCCCAGAGCTTCACAGGAATGTGGCTGACAAAAGCTATCACAGCTCCTCAAGGCTCCTGCTGTCAACAACAGCTCTCAGATAGATCCCCAGCAAGGTGGGGAAATGCTGCCTCCTCACCCTGGGAAAAGCCATAACCCGAGAGAAGTAAACCCTGGCTTGTTGTGAACAGCACTACTGCTTTAAATAACAACNAAAAAAAAAAGAAGAGCAAGAATACAGAAAAACAAAATCACAAAAAGGAGATAAAATTATTTATATTCCTCCTTCATTAGTTTTTTGGGGGTTTCATTTTAAAAGGATACTGAGAACTTCAGTAAAGAGGTTATTGCATAAATATCCACTGAAGTTTGTTACACAGAGACAGAAGAGCCAAAAAGAAACAAAACTTTTGTGTTCTCCATCACGAGAATCACTTACCAGGACGCCTTACAGCAGGATCTGGATCTAGTGTTTTCTTTAGATATTCAGTTAAAGTTTGTAAATTGGCATCACTGAGCTCCATTTTGGCAGAACCTAAAACTCACAAGTAATTTTGTTACAACCAGAGATCAGAAAATCTATCCTAAAGCTACCCATGTAAAACCAGACCCCAGAGAAGCAACATCAGCTCTTTCCAACAATACCTCACAAGCACAGCCCCACCCAGGGTGCACCAAGCACAGCAAACTTTCCACTTCTCAAGCTACAGGTAACTGCCAGTGTCTGCTTTATGGACCCCAAACTCCAGAAAAGGCTGACACATCCAGCAGACAGAAACCAGGTACAGCCAAAAGATGATCTCCTGCCCTTTCAGGACAACAGGGATTTGGTCCTGCTTTTGTTCTGCTGCCAGCCCCAGAAACTGCTCCTGACTGAAACAGCTGAATAGTCCTGCCCCACATAATTGTAAATAAAACAATTCAAAGTGTGTTCAAGAGTCAAGGCTTTCTCAAAAAAATCAAACACTCCTTATTAAAGAAAAATCTCAAAAGAAAATACTTTTTTAAAAAGAGACAAAAGGCTGTGCAAAGCCAGACAGTTTGTCCTCCCTGTAAAATTAGTTCAGACTAGGGTGGAAGCTAATTTAAATGTAGTATCTTTTACAGAATAACTCTGTGCAATAAGTCCATATTGCTCCTCTCTAGTAATCCTCCCACACATATTCTTATCTGTACCAGTTACATATTTAGTTCACAGCTTGCATTGGAATAATTAAAATTACAGCAATACTATGACAATAAGAGGTGTTTTAATGGAGTGTTCCTCTGGACATCATCATCAATCCTGCCATCCTTCCCATGACCACCAGCACAGTTCATTCCCTACAAAGGTTATGAGGAAGCAAAGGTTTCCATTTATTTCTCTGGAGATTCTGTTTAGTAAAATTGACTGAAATTTACCTGTCCTGCCTTAGAGTTGTTTCATGCTGATCACCAGTGCAATAAACACACTTCTGTATAAGCATGCTTGCAAAGACAGTGAGCTTTAATGACACAATTTTTATGTCAGCTATGACATCTATATAATTTAAAAAGTCAGCAGCAGTATCCTCTTGAATTAAATGCATGTTAATAAGCAAATCGGATCCTAGCATGTTTTGGAAGAAATAAAAATCTACCTGAAGAGTCCTGCCTCCCAGGTATCCCTTTGCTTTTGGGGTTTACTTGTCTATAGTCTTGTTCACCAACCCACATTCACCAACATATTTTGACCTGTTACCTACATATGCTTATTTCCTTCTCCTCCTCTAGCTCTTCATGTTTATTTTCCAGTACAAAAAACATTGGTGGCACTTTAGCTGCAGTGATATGATGCTTTGTGTTGTGTTGTAGCATGTGCCCGCAGAAATGGCCTCGGAAAGCCCATAAAGTGGGCTTAGTACATCACCGACTTCAGTCAAATACAGAGCACACACGGAGCAGAAACCCAAACCGAGGAGGAACGCGGCCGTGCCCCTGGGGCTGGCACCGGGGAGAGCTTCACACAAGAGCATCCCCTCAGCAGCACTGACCGAACACCTGCCCCGTGCCGGAGAACGCTCAGCGCGCAGCTCCCATGGGGAAAACCATCCCGACACTGCTCCGAGGATCCCCAGGGGCATTTCCCCACAGCTTCCCCAAAGCGCGGCCTGGCCCAACAGCGCCGGGGGCGGCGGCGGCGGCACCGGCCCTGCACCCCGGCCCTGCACCCCGGCCCTGCACCCCGGCC